>JAADXF010000168.1:0-34874 GCA_023337575.1 Pythium chondricola
GGAACTTTGATTTTCGACTTTTCGGATTTTGACTGTTTTAGGGTAAACTCCACGCATTGAGTTTAAATATGGCGTTAGTTTTGTTGAATTCGCTCTCCTTCCTTGCCAAACACTTGATCAAAGTCGACAAAAAGAACAGTAGTTGTTTTTAATATGTATAAAACATGTATCATTCAAATTGGAGGGAAAGACTTGTATGGCTGGGGAAGAGTCGCTCTCGTGTTTTTTTGTGTTTTAAACCATAATCGTTGTGATAGCTTTTTCTCGCTTCGACATTTATCATACTTGATCGAAGAGCAATCTTTGAGCTCGGTTTTCTCGAAAACAGAAAAATGGCGTTAAGACCGTTATTGTTTGCGATCGTCTCATAAGCTGTATATATGCCACCTCGTATTCCGGCGAGATCGGAGCCAAGCTTAATGTTTCGGTGTCGAATTTTTAGTCCCAGGTTGAACCGATTGGAGTGCTCAACGTGACTGTTGTAACCCCGTAACCCGTTTTTGAACTTTTTGTAACCCGGATTTACTCAATTTTGTAACCCTAATTTACTCAGTTTTTGGCTCGGTCAAAGCAATCAAAATCCACAATAATCTGGGACGTATAAAGACGAACCGCCCGCGACGACCGCTTGGGAGCATGTCGGCGGCAAACGCGAAGCGTAGGCGGGCACCAAGCGCGGCTGAACCAGAGCTCACGCACGGTATCGAACCCACTACAGTCACACCACCCCCTCTCTCGCGGTGCATGCACAGGAATCCACCAAATGGTGATTCTTCAACACATCGAGAGCCAACAATCATGTCAGCCGCCCACTCTGTCGAGAATTCACTTGACACGGAATGCCGACGCCTTGCGGCACTGATCGCAAGCTCTCGCCACCTCGTCGCGTTCACGGGCGCAGGCATCAGCACCGCTGTCGGGCTTCCGGACTACCGTGGCGACGGTGGTATCCGTACCAAGGGCTTCGACAAAGCCCGCAATGCCAAACGACAGCGGAAACAAGCACAGGACGACCCGACCGACACAGCACCAAGTAGTAGCGACGTCGGTGCTTCCGCTGCTCTGGTTATCCCAGATTTTGTCTCGCTCGTGCCGTCCAAGACCCACATGGCGCTCGCCGAGCTGTACCGACTTGGGTATTTGAAGTACGTGATCTCACAAAACGTCGACAATTTGCACCTCAAGAGTGGAGTACCACCGGAGGCGTTGGCCGAAGTGCATGGCAACGCGACCCAGGCCAAGTGCGAAACGTGTGAGAAGATCTACACGGCAGACTTCCCAGTGACAGGACTGTGCAACGATCCCCAGTGTGTCAGCACGAAGCGGCCAATCGAGCAGCGGGTGCGAGCGAGGACGCGGCATGGCAATGGGCGACTGAAGCGCAACGTGATCAGCTTTGACGAGCCCATGGGCGATATCGACCGTGCGATCGATGAGTGCGAAGTCGCCGATGTCGCACTGGTGCTTGGAACGTCGCTGCGCGTTGAGCCATTCACGGAGATGGCGGGAGACTACGCCGAGTCGCTGGCAATTGTCAACCTGCATCCCACCATCCCGAAGCTGGATCGACGAGCGGAGACCACCGGCGTGCGGTTATACGAGAAGTGTGATTACGTGATGGAGAAGACGATGAAGTATCTGCTCGGCGACCAGTACGAGATCCCGGAATGGCAGGGCGAGCACCCGACCAGTGTGTTCGTGCCGGAGCATGAAGACAAGTCTCTCGTAAACGTGTTGGCGGGCAAATTGCTTTCATCCTAAGGATACGTTTCCAATTGCATGGGTTGTGACCAAATACATTCGTCTCTTCGTGTCACACCCGCGAAGCGACGCGTCGCTTGACGTCCCACAGCAGCGATACCTGTGACTACAACAGAGCCAGTTATGCCTGCTGCCACCAGCACCAGCACCGCCAACAGGGAATATGGCATGTCGGCACATCCAGCGCGAGAGGGAGGTGATGAAATCACGCTGATTGCTCGTCGCGTGCTGGACGACCTCGAAGCGTTCGTTGACAGCACCCCTGTCGAGGATGGCGACGCCGACTCTGATAGCACAGGGCGACAAACAATCGATGTGACACTAGAAGAGCTGCAGCTGATCCTCGAGACATCTATCCGTCGGCATGCCGGCCAGACCATGCTCAACGACAAGCGAATGGATACCACTCCTAGTTCAATCAACAACGCGCACAGCCTCAGAGAGAAGTCACCACGATCAAGTTATCGTGCACGGTTCAGTCGATTGAACAACTGGTCCGAGTTGCACGACTTACTGGAGACCAAACAGCAGCAGTTTGCACGCGTCCGCGAGCAGAATCGCTTGCTCGAACGACCAGAACGCGGTCGATTCGTAGTTGACGCTCAGGACCGACAGCAAAGTAGCGACAGTGATTACGATCGCCAACAAGACACCGACCGCCATAGCCAACCTCGGCAGACGGAATGTAAACATCGACACTGGGAGCACCAGGAAAATGACCGAGAGTCATTCATCAGTTCGCGTAGCTCCTCACCAGCCCCACAGGCGTCGTATCACAGATATGAGAGGACGGACATGCTACCACGAGATCAGGCAACCGAGACCGACCAAGCACTTCTTTTCAGAGCACGTGAAGACAAAGAATGTACAGATCTGGGTCCTTCTGCCCATCTCGTACCCCTCATCTCTGAGCGAGGGAGGCCTGACGCGTATACGGCCCTGCGAGTGGCATCGTCGCGATCATCGGCATCGTCCCTCCGTTCGATGTCATCTGCATCGTCATCGTCGTCGTCATCATTCTCCGCATCGTCATCATCGATCGCCTCCACCACCTCCAAGCCGAGGAGCAAGACCCGCAGTCATAGCAGCAGCAGAAGCAACAGCAGCAGTCACAATGGCCGTAACATTCATCCACCGGTTGAACTCGACGCGACGTCACCGGGGACTAAGCCAACACCTTACGAGGTATGTTTACATATTTGTTTACAAACAAGTCGGCTGGATCACTGCGTGGTGACAAGTGCACTTACGAGGACTGTTTGAGTAGCCTCTGAATCGTCCTCACGATGCCCTTGGATCGAGCCATCAGGAATGGGACCTCGACTTGTCCAATTTTAATCCATAGCATTCTTCTTATTCTGTCTCACAGACCTAGGTACGCTCTACAGCTCCGATTCTTCGATATCCACTTGCTTCCGCATCTGCTCGACCGATGCCGGCAGAAACTTCCCGCTATAGTCCTTGACGAGGAAGGAGCTGATGCTTCCCAACAGCATCATACTCGCCGTCACAGTGAGCAGCGCTGTGATGTGAGGCGGTGGGCCGACGAGATAGCCGTTGATGAACTGCGCGATGACGCTTCCGCTACGCCCACCGGCAGCGAGCAATCCCATACCGGTCGTGCGCACATCGGTGGGGAACGACTCGGATGACATGAGATCGATGGCGTTCCACCCGGCAGTACTGAATGCATTGAAGCCACTGGCCAGCAGGATGATCAACACCGTGGTCATGGTTGACACTTCGCCCTCTTCGTCGTTCACAGAGGAGCTGACATAAGCGAACCCAGCCGCGCACGCAGCCGATAGAAACATGGACACGAAGAGAATGCGGCGGCCGCCCCACGAGTCCATGAGGAGTGCACTAGAGGTAGATCCAGCAAACAACTCAGTGCCACAAAGATTCGATTCCATCAGTCAACGGCCCAGCACTTACCTATAGATGTTGCCCGGAAGGTTTGCCGCAGCGTAGATGAAGGCGTTGGCGAATGGATCAGATAGGTGGATGCGTTTGAAGAGCACAGTGATCCACGTTGCCAGCCCATACGAGCCAAAGCTGAGGCAGAACCACGACATGAGCAACGAGACGGTGGTCTTGACCAAGACGGGGTCAAACAGCGTGCAGTATGCCTCGATGTACGACTTGTCGTGCTCCACATGCTCGATGGCATCGGCGATCGCACAGCTGGCGTCCAACGGCGTGAGTTCGCGACTCTTGTGATTGTACGGCGACAGAAGCGCCATGCCTTCCGTAGGAAAGCTGCTATGGTGGTGCGCCCCGCCACGGGACGCATTTGTGGCGCGGATGTGGTTCACCACATCTTCAGCGTCCGTATACTTGCGTCGACGCACGTAGTACTGGGCACTCTCTGGGACGTAGTGGTATGTGAGCAACCAGCAGATGAGCGCTGGCAACGAGACCACGGCGGCAAAGACTCGCCACGAGACCTGGGTTGACGGGTTGCCAAGCATGATCCACGCGAGGCCAGCAGTGAAGACTGACCCGACCATCCAATATGATGCCACGATGGTCACATAGAAGCCACGACGGTTCACCGGCACGTGCTCCGTGCACAGCGTGAACATGGCGGGCACAGTGCCACCAATTCCTATAAGCTTGATTGAGAGGCTGTACTCGTTGATACAAGCAACCACGACACGTACCGACACCAGCGCACATGCGACAGAAGATGAGGAAGTAAATGTTGGGCGAGACGGATGAGAGCAGGGCGAAGACGCCGTTGATCAGCAGCGAGTGCAACAAGCTTGCGCGGCGCCCGATGCGATCACTCAGCAGCCCGAAGAAAAGACCACCAAGGAACATGCCGGCAAAGATCGCAGCAGCGAGTGTGCCTACGCATGACGTGCCATCAGTTCCGGTGTGAATCGTGTGATAAGTACATTGTTGAACGTACTCTGCTCTGCCCGCGTGAGCGCGCCTTCCTTGTCCTCGTATACAGCCAAGATGTAGCCGATGGAGAGGATCTCGATCGCATCAGCAGCATTTCCGAGGCCGAGAATGCTGCATTAGCACATACATGATGCGTCATGCGTGGTGTAGCGACAAGTACTTGAGCTGCGAGGCACGTACAGCACTGTGCGCATGTGGAAGTACCCATCAGGCGTATCTTCGATTGCCTGCGCGTCCGATACAAACGAGAGGAATGAGCCAACTGCTGCGACGGCGCCAGCAGCCGTTCACATAGCTGGCGGATGCACGTGTGTAGCGCGAGTACCGTGCTTGCATACACTTTGGAGGCGATCGCAGCGCGCGCTACTGTACGCCATGGCTTCACGGCTTCGGTTGACTTCTCCGTCAGAATGAAAAGCTCACCAACTTCACAAATACCGACAACATACCGGTTAAGTCTGGTGCTATGACCTAAACTTACTTCGTGATATTGCTCAATTTAGTGATGTATGCTTGCAATTGATTGGGTAGATTGCGCAATCCAGCGTCGAACGGAACATAAAAATTGACGAAAATGATGGCTGTATTTTCTGAATTATGGTTCGCGACGGCTGGACCCAAGCGACCTCGTCGACGCGACCATGTCACCGGAACAGAGTTGCCGCTGTGGAACGAGGATTACAACTGCCCAGATCTCGGAGATCGTTTAACCCCTTCGTCCCCTCTCCGTTACTTCCGAGTAGAGTGCTCGGATACTATCATCTTTGGTTTCCGTAGGGCGCCACACGGCCTTCTGTACGTGTGCCCCTCTGTTTTCAGTGCATGGAGTATTGATCTCCCTGCATGATGTTCCAGGCTGCAATGATTTCGAGGCAGCGAGCTCAGGATTCACCCCAACTTGAACACGCCCCAAGCGTTGTCCGGTGCTCTGCAAAAGGGCACATGCTCAGACCCCCTCAACTTCAACTTGTTGCCACGCTCACTTCAGAACCTCGTTTTTAGAGTCTTTTTGTTTTGACTTTGATTATGAGCCATCCAAAGCCTATCAAGGCAGGTCACTAAAACGGATGTCTAAAAATTCAGCCACAACACCGATAGGTTTTTCCGATTCAGACATAAACCTCATCTTATTGGTGTCAACGTCACGAAAACACCTCACGCCCGGATTGATGTCATCGCTTTCATTAGACAGAGTATCATTCCGCCATCAAGACCTTCGGAAGAGGGCAACAAGAGGAAGATCGCATCGCCGCTTGCTGACACGCTACCAGAGGCACCCATGAGCTCACAATCGAATTTGACCACTGCCACTGAAGCAGCGAAGAGCCCCAAGTCCAAGATGACGTTCAACATCCACCCAGAGGACGCCGAGACGTACCCGATCATCCAGTCGGTCGCCTCGAATGCGCATATCAAGGGCATGGCGGAGTACGAGGCCATGTACAAGCAGTCGGTTGAGGATCCGTCCACGTTCTGGGCCAAGATGGCGCGTGACAACCTCACCTGGTTCCACGACTTTGACCAGACCGTGATGGGCTCGCTCGCGAAGGGCGACATTGCGTGGTTTGCGAATGGCAAGATCAACGTGAGTGTCAACTGCATTGA
The DNA here is from genome assembly GCA_023337575.1 of Pythium chondricola. Classification (NCBI taxonomy): domain Eukaryota; phylum Oomycota; class Peronosporomycetes; order Pythiales; family Pythiaceae; genus Pythium; species Pythium chondricola. The sequence goes on from JAADXF010000168.1 coordinate 6,277, forward strand.
CCGCCACATCCCGACGCGCGGCGACAAGACCGCCATCATCTGGGAGGCCGACGAGCCCGGCCACAGCAAGCACATTACGTACAAGGAGCTGCTCCAGGAGGTGTGCAAGATCGCCAACGCCATGAAGGCGCAGGGCGTCAAGAAGGGTGACACGGTGGCCATTTACATGCCCATGATCCCCGAGCTCACGTACGTCATGCTGGCATGCACGCGCATTGGTGCGATCCACAGCGTCGTGTTCGCTGGCTTCTCATCGGACTCGCTGCGCGACCGCATCGTCGATGCGCAGAGCAAGTGGGTGTTTACCAGCGACGAGGGCAAGCGCGGTGGCCGCACGCTGCCGCTCAAGGAGATCGTGGACCACGCTGTCCACGGCCTCGACTTTGTACAACGCGTGTTCGTCTTCAAGCGCACGAACAACCAGTTCGTGACCTACAACAAGCACCTGGACATTGACATGTCGGCCGAGCTGCCAAAGCACCGTCCATACTGCCCACCAGAGTGGATGGACAGCGAGGACCTCATGTTTGTGCTGTACACGTCCGGCTCAACGGGCACGCCCAAGGGTGTCGCACACACCACGGCCGGGTACTTGCTCTACACGATGCTGACGTCCAAGTACACGTTCGATCTCCACGAAGACGACATCCACGCGTGCGTGGCGGACTGCGGCTGGATCACTGGCCACAGCTACATCGTGTACGGCCCGCTTGCGAATGGTGCAACCACGGTCATGTTTGAGAGCACGCCGCTCTACCCGAACCCAGGCCGCTACTGGGACCTGGTCGAGCGCCACAAGGTCACGACGTTCTACACGGCGCCGACAGCGATTCGTGCGCTGATGGCCCACGGCGAGGAGCACGTCAAGAAGTACGACCGCTCGTCGCTTCGTATCCTCGGCAGTGTCGGCGAGCCGATCAACCCGGAGGCCTGGCGCTGGTACTACAACGTGGTCGGTGAAGGCAAGTGCTACATCGCCGACACGTACTGGCAGACCGAGACCGGCGGCCACGTTGGCGTTGGTCTTCCAGGCGTGACACCGATGAAGCCAGGCTCGTGCTCCAAGCCATTCTTCGGTATCGACATTGTGCTCACGGATGACAAGGGCACGATTATTGAAGGCAACGAGGTGGAAGGTGAGCTGTGCATTCGTCGCCCGTGGCCAGGCATGGCTCGCACCGTGTACGGCGACCACAACCGCTACCTGGCTGTGTACATGGCTTCGCACAAGGGCCTCTACTTCACGGGCGACGGTGCCAAGCGCGACAACGATGGCTACCTCTTCATCACTGGCCGCATTGACGGTGCGTTCACTCATTTTGCTCCTCTGTCTCTCTCCCCTAGACGACTCGGATTCTGACCATGCGTTTTCTGCGACTCTTGCAGACGTGCTGACGACCTCGGGCCACCGCATCGGTACTGCTGAAGTCGAGAGCGCGCTCGTGGCCCACAACCTCGTGGCCGAGTCGGCTGTCATTGGGTATATGGACTCGTATCTTGCCTACTATGCATCCGCTCTCAACTAACGTGGGGTGATTTTGATCTCAGTATCCCACATAAGATCAAGGGTGAGGGCATTTGCTGCTACGTGACGCTCATCAGCGCTGCCAAGCCGTCCGACGAGGTCAAGAAGGAGCTGGTGCACCAGATCCGACACGTCATCGGTGCGTTTGCGACGCCCGACGTCATTGTGTTCACGCCTGGCCTCCCGAAGACGCGTAGTGGCAAGATCATGCGTCGTGTGCTGCGCAAGATCGCCGCGGGCGAAGAGGACTCGCTTGGCGACGTGTCGACGCTGGCCGATCCGTCCGTGGTGCCGATCTTGATCACCAACATGAAGGAAGCGATCGCCGGCAAGAACCTGTGAGGTGTGTGGCCCGGTGACACCCGCCTCGTAGTTCTATTCCATCGTGAGCAGCAGCAGTGTCTTCGTGTACGAAGTTGTCTATTATCCACAACATGCATGCGTTTTGCATGATCCATTGACGCACAAGTGCGTGGTCTTACAACACTACCAGTGACGCCAACACGACTTGAATACTGGAAGCGTTGTCTCTATATGATGGCAGAGGAGAAAGTCTATTGTATCAAGGTAGAACGGAGAGAGCAAGAGAGACAGCGACTGTGACACTACGAGAGCAAGGGTCGTTCCCAACACAAAGGCTGCGTCTCATGACCGACCGGCCACCTTAGTGGCTGGTGTTGTTGTCCAGCGCGAGCGCACGCTTGGCCTCGAGCTTGGCGATGACGGCGTCTTCGAGGCGACGGATGGCTTCCATCGTCAGGCCGAACCAGTCGTCCGTGAGGCACATGGACTGGCGCAGCGTCGAGTGGAACAACTGGCGCTGCTGGTCGCGGATGATCTTCTCCACTTTGCCCTGCACACCCCAGTAGTCAAAGTTGACGCGCACCGCCTTGTAGCACGTCATAATCGGATCCACGGTCTTCTGCCAGCCCTTGGTCAGCGGGCCGCGACCAGTCTTGACCGACTTGTACTGCACGAATTATCGAAAGGAGTTTAGCACACCTTGCATATCGACTACTCGATGCCACAGCAATTACTCACCGTGCTCGCGTCGTACTCGTCCTTGAGCTCCTGCTTGGGGAGCTTCTCCGCAATATCGAGGCTGCAGATAACAGCAAGGGTCAGTTTACTCGCACCGCAAACGTGAGATAAAGGTAGGTGATTGGCACTCACTACTCCACCGAGCGCTGCTTGAGCTCCTTGCTGGTCATGCCGAGCGCGTTCTCAGTGTCACCGCGGTCCGGCAAGTGCTTGGACTCGATGCAGATGTAGAACTTGTTCTTCGCGAGGTAGCCGTTGACGATGACGGTCACGCAGTGCGGGTACGAGTTCCACGCCTCTTCGATCAGCACCATGCTGTCCTCTGGGCAGCTACACACACACACACGAGCAACCTCGGTAAACGATACGAATTCACGATATTTCAGAAGACGCGACTCAACGTACAAGGCAGAAACGACGCTCGGGATGCGCGACTTGACGTAGTAGTGCTTGAGCGTGTACTGGCCCTTGTTGCGCGGCACGGTCCAGCCCGAGATCGCCGACACCCCCATCTACAGTGCATGGCGACAACATATAGAAAAAATGAGTTTCTCTATGATAGCTCTTCGTCAAGAAATGGAAGCACAACGTACGTGGCCGTCCGTGTTATCGTATGGCTCGTTCTTGAGGATCTCGACGCCTTCGCCGTTGCCGGTGAGCTTCTCACTCGCGTCCACGACCATGTAGAGCTGCGCGACCTGAAAATCGTCCACTGTCATGTGCAGCGGCACGCGGAACTCGTGGATCAAGACCATGGCGTTATGTGGATGCGGTGGCGATGAGGTGGAGAGACGACGATCGAGGGTCGCGCTGGGGATTTGAGTTGTGAACTTTGCCCGCTCATTTGCAACACGCGCTGAACCGTGGGCTAGTAATGAGGTGTTAAAACTTTGAAATTGGATGGATGTTATGAATTTATACATGTGTTTTACGACGAGAGTGCGTCGAGCGGGATGATTTGTCTCTCAGTAATTCAGGAAAGAGCTTTATAAAAGAATAAAATGTTGCTGGCAGAGGTTTTGACACCAGAGTGATGGTCACGGAAGAGATCCCAAACGAGGCTGACGTACCCAACTTGGACAGGGGATTCGAGCAGGAGAAATGCAAGCTTGTATCCTAGTGTCCACAACAACCAAGCGCATATCCTACCGGCCAAATACCCTATTTGAAATAGGGTCGCATCCCGACGAAAGACTGAGCTACGTCACGTAGCCTATGTGCACCTTTGCCTGCCGCGCTGATACGCATCGCGTCGATACGTGGATAGATCCATGTTTCAACCAATCATGTGGCATGAATTGATTTCAAGGCGTGTGATTGATCCAAAACCATAATTATTGTGATTGGTTCAAATTCAAATCGTCGAATTCAAAGTTTGGATCAGCGGAGGCAACCAAAGGGAAACCAAGGGCATCCGCGTTCACGACTCGTGAGAGCTTCTTTATCTCGCACCACGACGCAAGTATCCGCGAGTCCGCGCCGGTGAACGCAGCACTGATCTGCTGTATACGTGGCAGCCATGGCGGAGGTGTTCGTTCGCCGCCGACGCGCGCACAGAGACCGCGGATACGGTGAAATTCCGCTGAGCGCCGGCGAGATCGAGTACCTCATGCGACAGGACGAAGCCGCGCGCCGTCGCCAGCGACTGCTACAAGTGCGCGAGCAAGAAAAGCGCGTCGCACAGATGGTCACGCAGCGCTATCGTGACAACTTGCGGCTGCTGCAGAGCCAGCGCCTTCGCCACGCGAAGCGCGACCACAGCCTCCAGAAAGACGTGCTGCTCTCGACACTCCATGAAAAGTACCAGCTCAGTGTCCAGGGCATGGGCACCGCCCAGCGCAATGCACGTGAGAAAATGATCGAGCTGATGGAGCTGGCACACATTGAGCGCCAGAAATGGACGGTGAATCGCCACGGAGAACGTGAGCGATACATCGAGGCGGCGGAGGTGCTCGAAGAAGACGAGGCGGCACGACTGGCGCGACGCCAAGAGATCGAACGCAACCTGCAGCGACTGAAGGCCTTGAGTGCGAAGCATCGCACCCACGCGAGTGAGCGAGCCAAGCGAGAACTGGAGCTACAACTTCAACTCAAGGTTGCGCAGGAAGAGGCACAGCGGATCCGATCACTCCACGCGGAAAGAGAAGAGTTCTCGTACCCGAAGCAGACGACGAAGGATGTAACAGCGTACCATTTCACGCGGACCCATTGTGTCGCGGTGCCGTCAAGCACGAGCAAGCCAGTCAACCTACGAACCCCTGACTACGGCACGCGGGAAGTCAAGATCGTGCGTCACAATCGAATGGTGCCGAGCCAAGCAAGCGCGATTGACCAAGCCGAAGTTTATCGTCGAGAAATAGAGCACAGGCGGGAAGAGATAGGGCTCATGAAGGAAGAAAACACACGAGTCGCCGAGTCTCGTGGGAACGAGGCTCTTCACGTGATCGAGTCGATTCGCGAAGGGCAGCAAACGATCGATTGGCTGACCTCTTTGAAAGAGAGTGAGCGACATGCGTTGGACGCGCACTTTTCAACGGAAGTTGTATCACGTCGTCAGCGCGTGGCTGGTATCGAGGAGGACGGAAGCGGGAGTGAGGTGTTCGCCCGACTCTTTGGACTCAGCGATGACAATGATCTTCTGAGTTCAATTGAAGAAGAAGAGACGCAAGAGTCAACTCATCTTCCACAACGGCTCATCGCTCGTCGACTTGGAAGCTCCGACGCGTCCGAAGACTCTATTCTCGACAGCCATTGGCAGTCAGTGAACCAGAACATTGATCTGGAGGATCCCTCCTCCCCTCTGAAGAGTGTAGAAGAGAGGGCGATCGAGCGCAAGCTTGAAACCATGGGCGACATGTTGAAGAGGCTTGCATCTTTTAGCAAGGCTGAAGCTCTGAACACCTCCAAAGAGTTGGAGAAGGAATGCGTCGACAGAGAGAACCCAGACAGGTCAGTCAATATGACGGATCGTGATCGCTTCGAAGCGTGGAAGCAACAGCAAATGCCTTCGCTCGAGCGATCGAAGGATAGCGTCGAGCATAATGTGTGTGTCGAGCAAGAAGAACGAGTGATCGATTCGAGTGATGACGAGCTGCCAGGATCAGACGATGCTGGTGGCTATCTGCGCAGTATCCCAGATATTCAAGTGACAAGCGAGACAGATAAGGTCACCAAGGACATCGAAGATCATGATGAAATCGGTTGGATTCCAATCCATCGTGGGTCGGGAAGGGTGCAAGCTCAAGGAACAGAAAAGAGCACCACCGACTTGAGTGCGACGGACAATCGAAAGCCAAGAGATGACATGATCAAGATGACTGAAGAGGATCAAGACGGTGGTGAGGATACGACCAAACACCAGGACTATCTACACGCAGTCACTGGAGAAAAAGAGTTCGCTACGAACTTCCAGTCGAGGGCAAACGTCCTGCAGGACACACGGCAACGGATGGCTCGAAAAGACGATGTTCACGAGAGCTCATCAGATGTGAGTGCATCAGCCCGTCGCCTATCGATCGACCGACTGGAAGAGCAGCTGGAAGCGGCTCTTGGCCGACAAGGGCCCGGTAGCCGTCGTGCTGACCACTTTGCGCCAGCTCGTAGTAGTCGAACGGTTCACAAGTACGATCGGCGACAGTCGGACGGAACAAGTGCAAGCGGCGCCGAAGAGCCTGGCTATCACGAACGGCAATGGGATCAGTCCAGATATCAACAAGAGCCTTTTCACTCCGGGTCACGTGATGAGTACAGCCACTCAAGATACGACCAGGACTCTTTTCACTCCGAATCACGCGATGAGTACGGCCAATCAAGATATGACCAGGACTCTTTCCACTCCGAGTCACATGGTGATGGCCGTCGCTTTATTCCTATGGGTCGGCATGCACTTAGCGACGGGCGTGATGGTAGCTTTGCTACCTTTGAGGATCTCGAAGATGTCGGCCACAATTTGTATGGGTCATCACGACGCACGTCTGTCAACAATGGGGGTGCAAGGCAACTAGAGCACGCGGGTGGCGAAAGGTCAGGGCTTTTCCATAGGCAAGGACGATTGCAGAAGGCAACAGCAGCGCCAAAGTCTACTGCAGAATCCACAGACGATCGAGATTCCGCCCATGAAGACTCGTCTGGTGTCGAAAGCCGCTCTTCGACACCAATCACACGCCACGCCGACTTCAACGAACAACAACATTTTTCTTCCAGGGTGCCCACGGACACGAGTCGCTCAAGGCAGCAGGATTCACCTCCAGACCACCGAAATCGAGTGTCCGAGAAGGAGCCAGTACGGGCACGACGCGATTCGACACCTCGTCAGTACGAGTCGGTCGGCGCTTCTCAGAATCGACGGGACATACGCGACACTAGCGCTGAGCGAGTCGACAGTGAAGACACCAGTATCGAGCACGCATATGGACAAACCGACGGCGCCAACAAGGATGATGAGCACATTGCGCGATTCAAGAGTGAAAAGAATCGTACCGAGCACGCATATCGCAAAGCCGAGGATTCTGACGAGGACGACGAAGATGACGAGCACACTTTTTTTGAAAGCGTTCGAGACTCGGAATCAGAGAGCGAACGGCATTTAAGCAGGCGGCGTGAATCAGCCTCGAGTCGTACAGATATCAACCACAGAAGCCCAGTTGAGCCAGAATCGAAGCCCTTCCAGCTCAAAGAGGAAATTGACAGCGATCGTGATGGAACTACGCGACGATCAACCGTCATGTCTGAACTACGACAGGCCTCGCATGATGAAAGCCAGCTAGAGGAGAGCAATCGGGTCCCTCGCAGGCACAGCGAAGTGCTGGTACCTCCTACCAATCCAGGCACTGGTTCTCAAGTCGTGGCATTGGATGAGTCAAGTGACATGAGCGACTTCGATCCGTCGACGACGATACCAGATGAGCTGCTGCGGATGGGAGCGCTTCCGTACACACGACAGATGCAGCATGAAGTGGGGATGATGAAGAGCAGCTCGTCGTCGTCTCGGTTGCAATATTCACTGCCACATTCCGACTCGTTCAGCTCCATGGATGACAGCTTCGTGAGTGTGGATAGAGACACCGCAGTCTTGACCAACCGGTTGCTCCCAATGTTTCCACATCATCGTCGACAGAGCAGCGAATCCAGCTCTGCTTCCGACGCGAGAAGGCCTTCATTGCAGCGCCAGAATCCAGCGAAACCAGAGACGACGATTGTCCTGAACGGCTTGAGGCAACAGTCGAACGGAGACCGTGGATCAACTTCAACACCCGACGTTCTGCGCTCGCATCTCGCGAGTGGTTCGATGGAAGACACGCCAATGGCTGCACAAGCTGGCGCGACTCCGCTCCGAGGAATTCAAAACAGAGTGACTGGTGGTGAGCAACGATTGGAGCAAGTGGACCTGAGCGAACTCGAGGCAAGGTCCAGACAGACTCAGAACGTCAGCCACCGGTCCGTCGGCCTTCAAGACTTGTCGTTCTCGTCAGATACTTCCTCGGACATGTCTGCGTACATCTACCTCACGCGCATGCGCCAAGTCGCTTCTGGATCAGCTGCAAGCAAACGACCTCAAGGCTCACAAGGTGTTCGATCTTCCCAAGATTCGTCATCTGATGACAACAAAGCCTTGCCAAGGGGAGCACCAGTCCAGGCACCAATGGAATACGAACGCGACGCGCGGCGTCGAGATTCGAACGTGTCATCATCCAGCTCCACGCCGTCGATCAACGCGCGGTTCCAGTACCTCGTCAATATGACCGCGGTCACGGGTAAAGCTCTTCCGCTCCATCTGAATCTCCCGTCGTCCGCCTTCAGCTCGAGGGATATGAGTGTTCCACCGCCGAACATGCACCGTGCATCTCCAAGCGAGTCGAGTGAAGCGGATTCCGAGACACAAGGCAAGCAGCTTCCTCTCCAGTCGGCCTCCGATGGCAGTGAGATTATGGAGCAGTCGACGCGAGAAACAGCGACGTCGATGCTGCCTGCTGCTCCCTTCGGATTTCTAGACATGCGAACTCCTCCAGCCCGCCTGTTTACGTCGTCTTCGAGTCGCTCGTCTCAAGTTGATGGTCATGATGAAGAAGCTCAATCGCATAGCAGCGATCAGCAGCGTGTGGCCAGCAAGAGCGGTACACCTGACAGCGGAGACGCTCCGCGCCAGTTCGACCTGGACACGTTGAAGGAGAGACTCGCGACGTTGCCCTCACAGCCATTCGGAGCGCTTGACATGAGCCAGCCGCCTCCTCCACTGCTGTGGAATGACTCTGAACACGAGAGCTCTGTCGTTGGTGATGACGCCGTTGGTGATACTGCAAGCGAGCTTCGATCTTCGGCAGTGAGCCATGCCTCCAGTGTCCCCAGTGGCGTACGGCGAAAAGCTGAAGCTCTGTTCATCCCTCTCACAGAGAGCGGTGAAGAATCTGCGGCTGGTGGCCTGGTGAATGTCTCTCTCGCTGACGCCTTCCGTCAGCGCCATCCAAAGTTGACGCGGCGTATCGATACTGCATCCCTGCTTGAGAAGCGACGTTCACAATTGGAAGCGCAGCGAGCGGCAGTGAGTCAAGAGCGGCCTCGCATTTCGACCGCGAGTCCACAACGACAGAATCGTCGCGCGCGTGTGGCGTCTCAGTCACCATCGACCACGCTGAGCATGCCCAAGCCCGAGCTACTGGACCGCCTCGCGTCTGGGGCCCGAGCCAAGATCACAGCGCACGAGATGAAGGAGCGGACGCGACGACTCTACAGCCAGTTGCCGGAGGTTGCAGAGCGCAAGCGCCAAGAAGACGTGATGGAGCGACGTCGGCAGCGACTCGCCGAGCTCCGGGAGCGCGAAAAGGTACGTGCGGTTCGTGGTGTTGCGAGGGTGAAGTTAACCAGCGGTTAACCATTTGCCATCAATCGATCGATCGATCGACTACTACTACTGTAGGCACGCCGCCAGCAGCAGCACCAGCGACAGGAGCGAGCGTAGTGCGTGTTTCTCGACGGCGCAGTCTATTTAGTACATTTCACTTTTCATTCTCCGTTTGGATTTTCACTCATCTGCCTCCTTGGAAGGCGTGGAGGTCTCTGGCTTGGCGAGGGTTGGAATGGTCTGCATGTGTCCAAGGTTGCATTAGAAACATAGGAAATGCTGAGAAAGCAAAGTCACCACCACACGCACCAGATCAGGCTTGAGGATGGCGTGCATGAAGCTCGAGCCCGCGAACAGCGAGCCGATGGACGCGCCGAAGAGCACGACGTAGTGCTTCGCGCTAATCTGCATGGTCAATGGTTGATGAATTGCTGGTTTCTAGCTGCGGTCTAAATGTGGTATGATTGGTAGAAATTATGGATGTAGTCTATTCATTGGTCAAAACGATTGTGGGCTGGTTCTCGAATGTTGTCGCGAAATTGACAAGCGGAACGCCATCATGTTGCTGTCCCACCTCCGTCGCGCCGCACAGAGATCGGTGTATTCATCACGGAGACGCTTTGCATCCGCACCGCCCGAGAAGCCCCGCGTGGCAATCGCCAAGAAGAAGAACAAAGACTCGCGGTTTGCCACGGTGGGGCTGCCGCTGTTGCTGTTCATCGTCGGCGGATACTTCACGTTGAGCCAGGTATGGAAGACAATCGCATAGCGACCGACAACTATCGATTGGGCTCGCTCACAGTGTTCTGTATCTGCACATTGCATGTGTCTGCGTTTGCTAACTCATCCTCGTGCTGATACTGTAGTTTGTAGAAGGCAAGTACGAGGCCCGCGACCACAAGATCAAGAGCCAGTCAACGCGTGCATTTGACCTCACAGAGGAACACAAGGTACTATGCGAGGCGTTGTGGTGATGATCATGCTGATGCGAGTAAAAGATATGACGAGCGAGTGCTGCTGTTGGTGTGCTGGCAGAAAATGACCAAGAAGCTTCTGACCGAGGACTTCGAGATCAAGCCGGTGCCACGACTCGACGAGCCAGCGAGCAAGTAGCATCAGCAATAATAGAGAACGAGGCCAGCTCGAATACAGTCCATTGGCTGTGTGTGATCGAGTCGTTGTCGTTTGGTCTGCAGATGAGAGCAATCGTCGGGACAGCTTCTATGTCACTATTGCGAAGTAGTAGTGCCTGTCATTGTTGTTCGATTGGAGGTCGAGAAGCGAATGGGGAGACGACGATCCAAGTGGAAGGACCGCGCGAATGGCGCAGGAGACCACAGCACGCGGCTACTGCAGTGCGCAAAGAGCGGCAATTGCGAGGAATTGGACAAGCTGCTCGCCGACGAGTGGCCGTCTACCGGTGCATTGACAACCGAGCAACTGAAGGAACGCACAGAGTTCCTGCAGCTCACTTGTGACCATAATGAGTCAACAGCGCTGCACCTTGCCGCGAGCGAAGGCCACACTCATATGGTAGAGCGCCTACTCGCGCTTGGAGCCGGCGAGATCCACCTGAGTGGTGGCCGCAAGCGGTACGCTCGCACGCCGCTGCATGAAGCGGCGATTAACGGCCATCTCGAGGCGTGTCGGTTGCTAGTCGAGTATGGATTCCTCGTCGACTGCCAAACGACGCGGGCGCGCACACCACTGATGTACGCGGTCAAGGGCAACCATCTCGATGTTGTCAAGTACCTGGTGAGCGCGTGTGGCGCGAACATGGACGGGCAGAACGAGATGGGGATGACTCCACTCTACGTCGCGTGCCAAGACGGCCACGAAGCGATCGTACGATTCCTCGTGGAACAAGGCGCAGATACGGATATTTGCAATCGCACGCACCACGCTCCACTGCATGAAGCGGTCGCCGGTGGCTTTGTGGAGATCATCAAGTTCCTCTTCGAGAACGGGGCCAACAAGCAAGTGGTCGACGCGATGGGCGTCACGATCTGGCACGAAGCTGCAGGCAATGGGTCGCCAGCACTGCTGGATTTGCTTGTCGAGTACGATGTATCACTCCGGTCGGACGGAGGGCAGGAAGTGGACAAGGTGATGGCTCGGCATCCGTTCCACTACGCTGCTGTAGAAGGCAAAGCGGCGTTTATCGAAGCCATGCTGTCGAAGGAACTTATGGACGTCAACCTCACCGATGCAGATGGATGTACGGCGATCTATTATGCAGCTGCGAATGGCCACGCTGAGGTGCTGTCCGTGTTGCTCAAACAAGGCGGGGATCCGAACGTGTGCTCGATTCGCAGGTCACCTCTTCACTGCGCAGTCGAGTGGCGACGGTTCGATTGTATCAAGCTACTGCTGCAGCATGGTGCGTCTCGCGACAATATTGACAAGGACGGACTTACTCCACAAGCCATTGCCGAGCAGCGACAAGATGCAGAGGTGCTCGCTTGTTTGGATGATCGCAACCCATGAGCTCATCCTAAGTACGATGAATACATAAAGTGCGCACTTACGTATCGTCTTTGGATCCGTATTTTGCCGGGAGATTGGTCTGGCTTCTGGTTTTTTCCTCGCGTTTCAGGTATCTAAGGTTGCTATATCCAGTGCTATTTCTATCATCGGTTTCTATCACGTTGTTGTTGCCACCAAGGAAGGGGGCGACAGAGAGAAAGCAACTGCACAAACCAGTTGGAAGACGGCACGCGAACGTCGAAGGAAACCTCCGCGCTCCACGCTACCCTCACGCTCTCCCCGACGCAGCGGCCTCGCCACTCTCATTGCACGTTATCTCTACTCGCCATCGAGCCATCTCTGAACCGTAGAGATCGTCGACAAGCCGAGCAATCGCCTTCGCATCAACCCACCCACATAATCACCTACGACACGATGGCCTCGCTCGCGGCGTCCCCTGCATTTCCCGAGGCGCTGAAGAAGCGGTCGCGCTTGCTCTCGGGCGGCGACGCGTACGAGCTGCCGCGCATGAAGCGCTGCCGTGGTGACCTGACCGCGTCGTCCACCGACGAACTACATGACGCCACCAAGGACGTGCCCAAGTACACGCAGCGCCATGTCGACTACTTTGAACAGGTCAAGCAGGCCGAGATCGCACGGATAAGGTGAGAGACACAGTCGCCACTAAATCAGTAGTAGTATTTTGTTTGGAAGATGCTGATGGTGGCGAATTGCATGAACCATAGAGCCGAGTACGAGCAGTACATTATGAAGAAGGAGACCGAGACGCAGCAGCTGCGCCACGAGCTCATGCGCCTGCAGGAGGTGGCATCCACGCAAGACCGCGACGGCCAGCGCCTCGTGAACGAGAACAAGCTGCTCAAGCGCGCGATCACGATCCAGAGCCAGCAGAAGGAAGAGTGCCAGCAGGAGAACGTGATGCTCAAGTCGCTCGCGGCGCAGGCTGCCGACCACATCAAGAAGCTTGAGCAGACCAACTACGCGCTGCGCGTGCACCTCCAGACCAGCACGAGCGCCGGCCGCGGCCACACCGCCGCCAACCCGGACGTGTACTAACGTCAACCTCTCCTCGCCCCCCTCCCCTCCCCTCCACTCGTCGTCGAGGAAGACTAGTTTATTATTCTGCGTGTCCGTTTATTTACCAGGTCTTCCCTCCTTGAATTGCATTGCACCACACGAGCGTAACTCTTCAGTCGTGGACCTCTTGGGTTTTGTCTACCGGCTAGACCTACGACTGGTGGTGCTCCAGTTGGGCGGTCAACTGGGACGCCGACGCGGCTCGCGCGCGCGCAATATCCTGGAACCCAAAGAGCCGCCGCAGCTCGCTCCAGAAGATGGCGATGAGCAGCAGCACGAGCGTCAGCGCCACGTACAGGTACATATCGCGGCGGTCCTTGGCCGCGACGTACTCGTCAATGTGGTCGTACCGGTTCTGGAGATGGTAGGGCAGCTCAAACTGGGACCGCTTGGGCCAGATGGACAAGAAGAGCTCATGCAGAATCTGCGCCACCGCCGTGGAAGGAAACTTCATGTCGTCGTTGATGCACACAAACTTGGTGCGCCGCGCGCGCGTGCCCAGCATCTGGTTCCACGCATACCGGTACTGGTCGCTGAGCATGTGGAACGTGACTTCGTCCTCGGGCATGAGCTCAAACCGCTTCTCCTTGCGCACATGCTGCACGAGGCGCGACGAGATGTTGGCACACGCCTCGAGGTGCGCCAGCGTAATGTGTGGTGACAGCGTCTCGGCCACCAAGACCGTCCCCTGTGCGGTCGTGGTCTCGCGCACTTTTTCCTGCTTGGGTGGACGCAGACACGTCTTGACTTCGTCCACAAAGGCATCCGGTGGGTAGTCCCCGTACGCTAGACTCGCGACCGTGAGCACTTCGTTGGTGTCCAAGATGCCGTTCTTGTTGGCGTCCAGGTACTCGCGCCAAATGAACGCGAGTGTGGGCGGGTGGACCTTGTGGCGATTCAGCAAGTAGTGGAAGTACGAGAACGAAAACTGCATGTCCTGCGGGTGGCGGAACCGGTGCGCACTCGTGGCGGCCACCTCCGTCGGCCAGCGGGTCTTGATCTCGCGGATGAGACGCCGGTCTAGTAAAAACGGCATGTGGGAAGGCACACGGCGACGCTCGCTCACCTTGCCGAACGCGCGGTTGTACAGGCGGTTGACAAACTTGAGCGAGTCGCCGAACGTGTCCGTGGAGAGCAGCGCCTCGGCGTTGGCCACGGTGATTTCTTGGGCGGCCGCCTCGCGCTCGGCCTCGAACAGGGGCTTGCACACGTCTTCGTACTCGACGTCTTCGATGTCTTCCGCGGTGGCTTCCAGTGTCTCGACGCCGAGCAACGCGCGCACACGTGCACCTGTCGATGCCACAAGGTCGTGGAGTAAAGACGACCAGCCGCCACGCCGTCGCTCGCGTGTCTCCTGCTCCAGTCGCGCTTCTTGCTCCTCGAGACGGCGACGCTTGGCGTCACAAGCGAGGCGACGGCCTTCTTCCGCGTTCTTGATCGCTGGGTCCACCGGTGGCTCGAGAATCGCCGGGTACTCGTTCTTGTAGCACTTGCGTGGACGGATGCCAATCACGCGACGAGACGTGTCTACGCAGTGGTGCACACACTCTTGCCACGCAGGGTTCTCGACGCCGTCGTAGGGTTCGTACGCGACGGGTGTCAGCCGCGCCAGCTTCTTCTTCTGCTCGGGCGTGAGCGTTGGCTTGGGCCGCATCGCCACGACCACGCGCTCTGGCTGTACGTGGCCGAGCGCGAGTCGAAAGCAGTACTTCTTCTCTGGTTTGTCGGCGTTCGACAAGCACACGCTGCCGTCGGTGACTTGTGGACGAGTCACCGACTCGCTCGTACCGTCCGTGGGTAGCGCTGGCTCGAGCACGGCTTCACCCGCACCCGCACTGGGATCCTCGTCACGGCTTGGCGTCGGTCCGTCCGTGCTTCCATCCGTGTCCACTGTGAACTCGTGCACGTTGGCGTGGGTCGGCAGGCGCAGTCGAAGCAGCAGACGACCATCCTCGTGCACCACACACTTGTCGTCGTCAGTGGCTTCTAGTACCGGTACTTCGTCGTCGCCTGGCTTCGTGTCTTCTACTCCTCCTACTCCTCCTGTGGTCTTGGCCTCACCAGCAGCGTCCACTGCGACCTCGCTCCGCTTGGCTTTCGATTTACGCTTGGGAATCACAAGCTGACACGCGTGGTAGTCCTCCCATTCGTAATCGTCTTCTCCTCGGTCGTTGTGAAGGCGCAGCGTCGTGTCGACTGCCAACGGCACCGTGTCGCCGATACGGAACTGCTTGTTCGTGATATTGACGGGCACGAGCACCTGCAAATACGGCTCGGGTTTCTTCTCTGCTGCCTCGCCACCTTCCATTTCCATCGCCTCGTTGTCAACAGTCGATGCTACGGCAGTAGGAGACTGATCCAGTGCCGTCCACACGGCCTGACGGAGTGCCAGCGGCAGCCGCACCTGTCGTGGCTTGACGGACGTGTTGGTAAAGGTCGCAAACCCAGCACCTTGGAACGAGTTGACTTGGTCCACGTCACTACCATCCAGGATCGACTGACGGCCACGCACGAGCTCAAAGTCTAGCTGCATGTCGTGCTGGTCGGCGTCCTGGCCACGCACGGTGACCATGGCGCTGCTGGTCATCGGATCACCTTCCTCGTCGCGACCAAACACGAGCAGCAGCGACATTTCCTGTTCAAACACGGTGGCGTGGCGGATCAACGCCGCGTTGTCATGGGTCGCGGACCGCATCGAGCCGTTCACACCGAAGAACGCGGTCAGGTTCAGGTACGTCGAGTTGATTGCGAGTGGCACTTGCACGAGGGTGTGGTTGACGGCGACTTCCGCCGTGGGTAGGTGGTCGTGGAACATGGCGGTGCCGTCGCAGTCGCCGCCGTCGAAGCCACACGCCGAGACATTACACGACATATCACAGCCCTTGTCGCCGATCCAGTGGAAGTGGCAGCTGCCCTGGCAGACGCTGTCCTGAAGCTTGGGTGGCTTGGGTGCGGTCTCGAGGATCGCGTCGATCTTGTGCTGGTCACACGACACGCTGCCGTCCAGCGGGTCCACGGTACACCCACAGTCGCCCATGTCAAAGTCACAGGCCGTGACGTTGCACTGCGCGTCGCACCGGTCGTTCTGAAGCCACGCGTCCCAGCAGCCGGGCGAGCACAGCGGCACCTCCCATGCAAAGTAGACCTTTTGCACACCGCGCTGGCTCACAAAGTCTTCCGGGTGGACGCGCGACCCTAGGAAGACGTCGTCATTAAAGTAGAGAAACTTGTCGCTCAGTCCTGGGATATTGTCCAGGTTCCACTCAATCGCAGGGGAGGAAAACACGGGCAGGTGGCTCTTGTTTTGAAAGATCTCGCTGTGCTTGACGATGCGCAAGTGGCTCGCTTCTAAATTGAGCCAGGACGGGACCTGGCCATCCGTGACCACGTAAATGTTGCGGATCCACGGTGCGTACTTTTCCAGCGAGCGCAGCGAGTACCGTAGCTCCTCATTATCGCGGAAGCGGTTGTCGGCGTTGGACGTGTCTTTGCCCTTGACGTACTGCGTGTCGTCGCTCTGCTTGGGCAGCGGCTGGCCCGTGAGCGACGCGATCCAGTGCTTGTGCCAGAATTCCTTCTCGCGCTTCCACCGCGGATCCGTGCCATTGACCCACGTGTACACGACGTCAATGGGACCGTACGCGAGGAATTCGTCGGCGCGGACGTGGCCAATGTTGTGGTAGTCCACGGGCCGCCACGTCGCGAGCACGTAGGCGAGTGCCGCGGTCAACAACAGCAAGAGACTCGCGCTCGTCTTGCTCATCGAGGAGGAGGAAGAAGAGGAGGAGGCGTTGGGGTCCCCACCTTTGTAGGAGGAAGAGGCAGTGGACACCGCCGAGTCCCCGCGGGAGACGCTGCGCCGCGAGCGCATCGAGAGCGACGTCATGCAGTGGTTGATGCTCGATCTCAAATGATGCCGCGTCACTGACACTCGTGTGTGTGGGGGGACGTGAAAATGGCTCCTCGTACCTAAGAGAATCTTCGAGAAGCTACGCTTCAACCTGTGGAAATGAATTGTAGAGGTCATCAGGTGAGCAGTTCTGATTCTGTGACGTCACTTGATGACCTCTACATATTTATAAAATGTAAAATGACAGCAAAATACCTCCAATTATTGAAGAACACGAAATATATTGCAATATTATTGGATACTTTATCAGAGACAAAAATCTGGCGGCGCATCTAAGAGGTGAGGTACTGGTCGAGCGACTCGCCCGAGATCTCCTCGATCTGCTTGATGACCTTGTGGCACGTCTGCTCGACTTCGGCGTCGTTGTCTTCCATGAGCTCGGCGAGGAACGGGATGCTCTCGGGCAGCATGGCCAAAAACTCGTCGCCGATCACCGTGTAGCACTTCTCCACGATCTTGAGCGACGCGAGCCGCACGGCGGCACAGTCGGCATCGCGCGACTTCATCAGCACCGCGTAGTGCAGCGGCTTCCACAGCAGGTCGCTCTTGGCGGCCCACGCCAGGTTGGCCACGCACTCGGCCACCGTCTCCAGCACGAATGGCTTGGCCTGGGGCACGCCACGCAGGATGTCGACCGTGTCCACCAGCGGCGAGAGCACCGCGTCGAACTTGTCCTTGTCCATGAAGCCATCGCTGTCGTGCACGCAGCAGCCGTTGAGGGCACGTACGGCGGTCTGCAGCTGAAGCAGGTAGCTGTCGCGGGTCGGGACCTCCTGCTCACTCTTGCCAGCCGCCGCAGCACCAGACAACAGCTTGCGCTTCTTAGTGGTGGGTGCCTCCTCTTCCTGTGCGAAGAAGTCATCGTTCTCGTCAGCATCGTCGTCCGTGCCATCGGTGCCCTGGTTTGACTTCCAGATCGCCAACGCGTCCCGGGACTCGGCCACCGCACTCGTGAGCAGCTCCAAAACGTGGGCGTAGTACGGCACAAAAATGCTCTTGAGTCGGTCCGAGAGCTTGGTCAGTAACTGGAAGAACACCACGCGACGTGCGACAGCGCCACGCGGCGTCTTGACGGCCTGGGTCCATTCGGCGATCTTGAGGAACAGTGGCTTGAGCTGCTTCTCATTCAGGCGCAGCACAAACTGCACCAGCACGTCCAGCGCTTCATCTTCCACCGCGTCCAGGTCCTCCCCGAGCGTCGCAGTGTGGACGCGACGCAGGTCCAGCGTGGTGACAAAGAAGCGAGCAAACTGCGCCAGGAACTGGCGCAGTTGCTGCGGCTGCAGAGCAGTCACAATGCCCGAGACCACGCCAAGCAACTTCAGCACCGACGCCGACGGGTGCGCCGAGCGCAGCGCGCCGTCGTAGCTGCCAAACAGAGCAGGCAGCAGGTGGCGCAGGTCCACGTGCGTCGCCAGGTTCTGCAGACTCGCGTCCACGGACAAGTGGAGCTGCTGGACCTCTGTGGACGAAATGGTCGAGGCCGATGACGACGTCAGCAGCAGAGCAGCCACAGTCGCTCGCAAGTACGGCGTGAGGAACGGCGCGACGTGGTCGGTGAAGACTTCGAGTGCGGCCAGCAGACAGAGCTTGACCGTCGGCGGTGCCGTGGCCTTGGGCTGACTGCAGAACTCGACGCTGGCAAGCAGCTTGGGGAACAGCTTGGGCAGGAACGGCACCAGGCGAGGACCGACAGCACGGGCGATCGACGCCAGCGACACGAAGGAGCAGCCCAGTAAGTGCAGCGCCATCGCAGACGGCGACGCGGCCAGATCCACCTCCACATACTTTTGCAACGTCGGCACGATCGACGTGAACTTGACAGCGTGCTGCGCAGCGAAGCTGCGAGCCAGGATGTCGACGCTCAGCAGAGCAGTCTGCAGGTTCACACGGCTTTCCTGTTGCTCCTGGTTCTGTAGAATGGTCACGAGCTCGTCCAGCATCTCGACGAAGAGCAGCTCCTCGCCAGGCGTGAGGCTGTCACGGTCCAGCTGCAGGCGCTCGTTGAAGAGCTGCATCGCCTTCTTGCGTACGAGCGCAGTGTCGTGATGGAGAAGCTCCGAGATGACAGCCACGAAGCCAGGAGTGGACAGCAACTGCTGCAGCGCGCTGAGGATCTCGATCGTCTGCTGCGCGAGCGCGCCCCAGAAACCGACCGCCGCCGTGCTGTCCGTGTCGGACGCCGACAGAGACGACGACGGCATTGACTCGTGGATCGCCTGCTCGCGCGAGACGCGACGGAAGTAGAGCAGCACGTGCTGCGCGAGCACCAGGTACCGCTGCTGGAGACGCTCAGCCGCCGGCGACGACGCGTCCTCGTCGTTCATGTCATCGTCCTCGTCATCATCGTTCTCGTCGTCGTCTTGCTCTTCCAGGCGCAGAATCTCGTGGTGCAGTTCACGGGCCTCGAGGTGGGATGGAATGAATGCCGCCAGCGCGAGGTTAAGCTGTCGCGCGAGCGCTGGCGTCGACGAGATCTTGGCGTCCCAGAAAAACACCAGCTCCTTCTGCTCGTCATCGTCGTCGTCCATCTCGTCGTCCGAGTCATTCTCCTCACGCATACCGTCCGTGTCCGTGTCGGCATCGTCCAGCACGTGTGGGTAGAGCTGCTGCATGGCCTTGAGCATCGCCGTGAGTGCCGCGAGCTGCGCCACAGCGTCGAAGCCGAAACAAAGCTGATGGGCGAACGCCGCGCGGTCGTCGGTGTCCGTGGCACTCGGCGTGTGGGCGATCACGCCGTTCTCGAGCAGCGCGGTGACCGCAACAGGCAGGTAGCTGGACCCGAGCGTCTGCACCAGCGTGTGAAAGAGTGGCGCGCGGCGCTTGCGAGGCAGTTGATCGAACGCGTCCACAAAGCGCTGAAGCAGCTTGGCCGGCGTGACGCCGCTAGCGTTCGCCTTGACGTGAGGCGCGACTGCAGTGACGATCGTCTCCAGCACGTGGTACGAGTACTCGTCATCGAGCGACTTGGCTGCGAGGAACTTGAGGATATCATCGAGCGACTGCAGCACACTGGCCGGCGCAACGTTTACCAGCGCGCTGACAAAAAGCAACGCCTCGTTGCGGGTCTGAGGTGAGGCACTTGGACGGGCGAGGCACACGAGTGTGTGCTGCACGAGCAGCTCTGGCTGGGTGACGCTCTTGGCATCCCTGGCGGTTGGCGCAGCGTTGGCTAGCTGACACACGCGTCGCAGGCAGCCGAACACGACCTGGAAGAGATACTCCGAGACGCGCTCGATGTGGACTGGTGCGCAGAGTAAAGCCAGCGTCTCGCTGAGAGCTGAGAGCAGAGCTACCGCGTCCGAACGCGTGGTTGCGACGTCGTCCACCTTAATGGCGAGCACTTCGAGGATGCAGCTGAGCTCGGTGAGGA
Source organism: Pythium chondricola (assembly GCA_023337575.1). Classification (NCBI taxonomy): domain Eukaryota; phylum Oomycota; class Peronosporomycetes; order Pythiales; family Pythiaceae; genus Pythium; species Pythium chondricola. Next base: position 26,528 of record JAADXF010000168.1, read on the forward strand.
ACGCCGCCTCCTTGCCGTCGTAGACGTCACCGCTGCGGTGGCCACGGACAGGGCGGTTCGTGGTCGTGTTGGCTGGGTCGTGGAACGCTAATTCGTCGTGGAGAAGGCGAGCAAACAAAGACGACGTGAGAGGCAGCGCGCTCACGCAGCGGATCAACGGCGACGCGACGCTCTCGTCGGCTGCCATGAGCAGCGCCAGCAGCTGAGCCACGAGCGTGTGCTGTGTGGTAGGGTCCAGCTCTTCGTAGAAGGCAGGATGCAGGCGCGAAAGCGCAAAGCTCTGGAGCTCAGCGAGTGACTTGTCGGCCTGCAGCACACGCAGAAGCACAGCGACGAACGGGTTGGTCTTCTTGGAGATGGCCACACTTTCAGCCACGAGGTAGCGGCCCAGCAGCAGCTTGAGCACGTTCACGGCTGGTGTCGCTGAGGTGTCCGCACTCAGAGACGCCAATAGCTTCTCCGCGTACGTCGTGGTCTTGGCCCACACTGCGGTGTCCTTGACTTCAGACAGGAGATCCAGGAGCTTCACGCTGCGCATGAGGTCGGCGTCGGCAGCCACACGCACCAACAAGTTGGCGAAGGCGCCGTTGTCCTGGGCGAAGTTGGCGCCGACCAGCGTCGTGACGGCACGAGCATCCATGACAATGTCTCGCTTGGCTTCGAGCAACGTCTTCGTCGTGTTGGAGAGCACCGCCGACTCGGACTCGTTGGACGCCAGCCACTGGTCCAGCAGCTGCAGCGCCGCCTCACGCACGCTGGTGTGGGCATCGCCCAGGGCCACCACAACTACAGGCACAACACACTCGAGATCGTCGCTGTCGTCGCTGCCTTCAATCATGGCGCCAGTGATTTCAAGTGCGCGGATCTTGGCCAGCACAACAAGCAGGTCCGACTCTTCCACGCCCAGGTAGTTGGCCACGATCACACGGCACATTGTTGGCAAGAGCTGGTCCTCCATGGCCGCGAAAATGGATGCGAAGGCTTCCTGGATAGTGGCGAAGACCGCAGCGGGCGCCTGCAGCAGCGTGAGCACACAAGCATCAAACTCGTTGACGTCGTGCGCAAAGGTGTCAGCCGCGACGGCCGCCAGGAGATCGGCAGTGCTGGTGATCGCGTCTGCATCAGTCGTGCTGTCTTGGCACAGCTGGACAAACTCCTTCTTCAGTACGATACGCAGCGCGTGGTCCAGAGCATTCGCGTACTCCTTGTGAGCCTTGGTTTTCTTTGGCTGGGCAAGCAGTGCGCGACGAGCCGATCGCAGCACCAGCACCAGGAATGACGTCAGTGGAGTCGGCGACACGTCGCTAGGAACCGACCAGCTCAGGCAGAACGGGAGCAACTTAGTCAGGTCCTTTTCCGCGAGCGCGTGGCCAAAGCGTTGAGCGATCGCGTCCAGCGACGCCTCTTCCTTGGAAGACTTCAGAGCGATGGCGAACGGGTGGTCAAGAGAGGAGATCCACTGCCACAGGTGCGCAATGGTCAAAGTCGCGACTGGGGTCTGCTCCTTCTTGCTGTTGTTGTGCTTGTGCGCCTTGGGCTGCATCGTGGTGAGAGACACCAGCGACAGCACCAACACGAGCAGCTTCTCGTCGTAGTCACTGCCGCTCTCACGGAACTTGGAGGTGAGCAAATCCACCAGACTACGCACAGCAGCCGCGTCGGCCTTGGCGGTCCACTTGTGGACGGCTTGGACAATGGCGTCAAACGCCTTCTTGCGGTTACACAGTTGCAACAGAAGCTCGGCGAGCGTCGAGCCAGCCACGAGCTTCACGATACGCGCGCTGTCATCGTGGAGGCGACGCAGCAGCACACCAGGACCAGTGAGTACCTTGACATCACTTGCGTTCTTGTACTGCTTCTCGAGCGCCTGCAGGGCCTGGAAGCGAGTGTGTTCATTCGGATGGTCGAGGGCGAGCGCTAGCGACGTGGACGCATCGTCCGTGGCTGGCACAAAGTGGGCCGAGTTGGCGACCTGGCCGAACGTGTGTTCGAGGAACTTGTTGAGCTTCTTTTTCGTCTGCTTCGTCGCCGATTCCATTGTGGACGCAACCAGTGACTGGACGCATGCATCCGCCTTGGTCACGTGCTTCTTGCTGAGCGCCACGAGCACACCTGACGCCGCCAGCACCGTCGCGTTTTCCAGATCATAGGTGGACTCAGCAGCCACATCGTGGAGCTTATCGATGAGCTCGTCGACGATGTATTCCGCGGCGCCGACGCGCGCGACCACGTCGACCAGCAGCGAGTACGCCGCGTCATCTTCGGTTGCCTGCTCCATCGTGTCGATGAGGTAGGTGACGAAGCTGCGGATGAACGTGACGGCCTCGTAATTGCTCGCGGCCTCGCTCAAGAAATCCACGAGGTTGTCCATCGCCACGACGTACTTGCCGACGCTGGTGGTGAGCGCAAACGACGGCTGGGTTTCGGCCACGTAGATCACACAAAGCAGTGCATTGAGCTGCGCGCCACCGCCGATTTTCTGCGCGTACTTGACCAAGTGCTTGACCAGCGTCTCGACCACCTTGTCGCTCAGCACAGCCTTGGACGCGAGCTTGGTGAGGATCATGTACGCGGCAGCCTGCATCTCTGGGAACTGCTTGGTCTTGAGTGCGACGAGCAGGTCCGGGATCAGCCACCGCAGCATTGCCTCGTTCACGGCCGTCTGGTCAAGCATCTGCAAGATCACCAACGCATACAGCGAGATGAGCTTGGGGTTGGCGGCGCCGATGCGCGTGGCGGAGGCGAAAATGAACTCGATGACCGAGCGCTCGTCGATCGCGCGCTGCACGAGCGCGGTGCGCAGCAGCGGCTCCTCGGATTGCTTGACCTGCAGCAAGAATTCCCACCGCGTCGTGTGGATATGGAGCAGCTTGACCATCTTGGCGAACCACTTGGACTCGTGGTAGCTAATGATCATCGCCATGACGTCGTCGACATTGTATCGGTGAATCTCGTAGCGGCGCACGAGGAATTCGAGCACTTTGTGGGTCGCACTGAGCAGGAAATACGGACTCAACGCGTCTAGCAGCCGGGCGACTGCGGCGCTGAGCTCGAGGTCTTCGCTCTTGGCGATCTGGACGCGGTGGAAATGGATCCGCTGGCGGCTGAAGAGCTTCGTCGTGTCGCGCGACGGGTCGAACGCGTCAAACGCGGCGTCGAGTTGCTTGAGTTCGAGCAGCCCATTCCACGCGAGGTTGTAGACGGTCTCGTCGTCAATGTGGGCGGCCTCGCGCGCGTCGTAGAGGAAGGAGTCGGTCTTGCGCTTGCTGCCGGCGCCGCCCTCGCGGAGCTGCTGCAGCTGCGCGGCGAGCGAGCTCACCATGGTCGATGTATATGCTATTCGTAATATTGGTTGGCGTTCAACCCCGCGCACCAATCGATAGAGTTTGTCGTTTCGCTCCAAGGTTCGACTGGTCACTGAGCATTTGTATAAATCATACAAACATCAAGTCTTCTGAGGCTGACTGGCAGGGAAACACGATTGACAATCACTCTGAAAGGGTGGGTGTGTGGACCACACAGATCCCACAACATCGTGTGGTACACACGAAAGGTAGGGTACGCTTGAAGTTACGCTCGAGGAATGTAACCAGGCTACACTCGGCGACGAATGAAACTGTTCACCGACCTGATCAACACGCACGTCATCGGAGAGCAGGACGGACGGAGGAGACGGATTCACTTGGGAAGACACGAGACCACCATGGGGCTTCGAATGGTGACGAGTGTAATGCGCGCGCGCGCCACCGCGATGGCGAGTGCGACAGCGCGCCGCTCCTTTGTGACTGTCGGCGGCGTCCACTATCCTACTCATGTCAAGATCGTCGAGGTCGGCCCGCGCGATGGCCTGCAGGTGCGTAGTATCGCTTGCTTACCTGCCTGCGTTCTCATGCGATTGAGATTGATTCTGTCACCTACGTCCCAATAGAACGAGAAATCGTTGGTGTCGACGGAGGGCAAGGTCAAGCTCATCAACTTGCTGTCGCAAACCGGACTGGAGGCGATCGAGGCGACGTCGTTTGTGTCACCAAAGTGGGTCCCGCAGGTGAGATGAATGCTGTATCACTTTTTCTTCATCTACTCAAGCTGAGATCGATTTGACGTGTATTGTAGATGGGTGACAACGCTGACGTACTGACCAAGATTGATCGCAAACCGGGCGTGTGGTACCCCGTGCTCACGCCAAACTTGAAGGTGCGCCGCAGGTGCTGACACGTGCATACTGCAATACGTGGTCCCTGTCTAATATGGCGTGGTTTGGCTGCAGGGATTCGACACAGCAGTGGCTGCTGGTGCCCATGAAGTGGCGATCTTTGGCGCGGCGTCGGAAGCGTTCAGTAAGAAGAACATCAACTGCTCGATTGAAGAGAGCCTCGAGCGATTCCGCCCCGTGTGTGACAAGGCCAAGGATCTTGGCATCCGCGTGCGAGGGTGAGTGCTGTCGATATCAGTCGCTGTGCATGTCGATCAACTGATTTTTACATTTTTCTAGGTACGTGTCGTGTGTGCTGGGCTGCCCGTACCAAGGACACGTACCCCCAGAGATCGTCGCGAATGTGGCGCAGACCATGTTCGAAATGGGCTGCTATGAGATCTCGCTCGGTGACACCATCGGCATCGGCAACCCTGGTTAGTCAAGTGAACAGCTGTGGCACCAGCATTCCAGATACTGACGAATCCGCGGATGTCTGTGTGTCTTTGTGTCTGTGTCGTCCACAGCATCAACACTGGAGATGCTGCGTGCGACGAAACAGGTCGTTCCGGTATCGAACCTCGCCGTGCATTTCCACGACACATACGGCCAGGCGCTGTCCAACATTCTGATCGCGCTTCAGGTGCGGACTGTTTTGTGACTCGTGATGACGTCACGTTTTTCTTCCCTGACTCATCACGTCTCCCACTGACTTTTGGTTGGTCGTGCTTTTGATGCGTACAGGAGGGAGTGGCAGTGGTGGATAGTTCAGTGGCGGGTCTCGGTGGCTGCCCGTACGCGAACGGCGCTTCGGGCAATGTGGCCACGGAGGACGTGCTCTACATGCTCAACGGCCTCGGTATCTCGACGGGCGTTGACTTGCACAAGGTGATTGAGGCGGGTGACTTTATCAGCAACGTCCTTGGTCGTCCATCGAGCTCCAAGGTCGCGCGTGCGATGGGCCCCAAGGTTCTCGCCAGCCGCCTCTAAACCCATTCCAAATGAATGTAATGGATTAAGATACTGGAATGGATGCGCTCTTGACTGTTACCGGCACAGTCGATCGATGGCCATGCATCGCAAAGACAAGCATGAATACTTTGCAGTCGCTGATGCCGCCCACGCCAATCTCGAGGCGAGGCGTGGCGTGGTTCCAGAGTGTGTGTTGTGATTAGTCTCCAGCTGATGTGATTGGTACAGTAGCCACAAAACGGTTTTGTCTTTCCATCTTGATTAATCACGTGATGAGTCGGAGGGATATCATGCAGTTCGCATCTACAGGTGCGAGAGTCGCGCAGCATGTCACGCGCATCGATAAATACACTGGAGCTGCTCATAGGCACTCATTTTCTTTCTCGCCTCCGTCAGTGTCCGCGTTGGGATGATGGCGACTTACGACTCCCCATGGCTCACAAGCTCCACTGCCAAGACCGCTTACCATGAAGACGACCAAGAACTACTCATGGCTGCACTGCACTTCCTTGATCAAGAGACGGAGTCGAGAGCCCGAGCGCAGTGGATGAACCTACGATCGTTGGTACGACGTGTGTTGAGCCATTCCCCGCTGAGCTGGTCACAGTCTTCGACAGCACCACCCCTTTCCAAATCAAGGAGGAGATCGAACTCACTGCAGACGTTATGGACACACAGACCGCAGAACCTTCGATTACGTCCACTCAGTCAGTTGACACGCTGAAGCGAACGCGACCTCGGCGTGTGAACCGTCGACGCGAAGAGATCAAGCGACTCAAGCTCGAGATCGAGTACTTGCAGACTCAGCTCCGTGCCACCGAGCAACGTATATCGGACTCTAACCCAGCCACGCAAGCTGGGCTTCACGATCCCATTGACCCTGAGCCGGTGTGGAAGGCGATTGCAAAAACTCAACGCGAGCAGCGACTTCGCGCCGAGGCAGATAATGCATCGCTCAAGAACGTGCTCATACAACAGAGTCAAATGGGCAAAATGCTCAAGCGGCTGATCACTCGTCAAGCTAACGCCATCACGAGCGCCCCTGATCATTCTGCTCTGACCATAGTTCAGGCATAATCGAAATTAACGTAAGCTGCCAGTTCTTGGCCTAACGTAAACGACCAGTTTGTGAGCCACGACCAGTTTTTGAGCCGTCACTAAATCGAACAATATGATTGGATGAAAACCACAGCATTGAACCATGCACACATTTTGATTTTCGATATTGTGTGTTCTACTCCAATTTTCCAATCGTGGTCGCAATAATCGATCCAACAACAATCGGCCCCCGTTATATTTCCATAGAAAACGAGTGTCGAGACTAGGGTACATCAATTTCAGCCAATCATTTGAGCCTACGAATCGACCCACATCGGCAAATTTGGACGGAATTCACAATATTTCCCGCTCTTTGTTTTTTGGCGCCACAACTCAAACAATGCCAACCTCCGCTGAGCGAATGCGCACTGCCGTGGACAGTGTCCTGAATGGAATGCTTGTCACCGACGCGAGCGTTCTTCACAAGATTCCTTACGGCTCTCTCAAGCGGAAGGTTGGCATGGCTCGGAAGGGATTATCAATTTCAAACAAACGTCGTGGTCCAACACCCGTCCTTCCGCTAGAGATCGAGTGTGATCTAGTGGACTGGATCATCGGGCATCAGCTTGAAGGGTTCCCCGTCACGCGCGCAGACGTGATCGTAAAGGGAACCAAGCTACTCAACGTTGTGCAGGAAGGTACGCTAACGGATGGATGGTATAAGCGTTTCGCGGATCGGCACCCAGAGCTGGTGGAGCGTCAGGCGCAGGTTGTTTGCCGCGTGCGCAACCAAGTCAGCGACGATGTTGTCGTGGCGACATACGAGGCTGTGCTCGGGGCTATCAAGTCGCACGGATTGGACAGCTCGCGTGTCTACAATGTCGACGAGACCAGCTTCTACACGCGCCGTCGTTCTACCCGAGTCATCGCGCTCAAGGGTTCGCGCAACGTGTGGACGCACGATACACCACCATCCTTTCACCTCACGATCGTCGCCTGTGGGAATGCTGCTGGCGAATACATCGCGCTAACGTTTGTTCTTGCAGGCCAACGTCTGCAGCGATCCCTCTGGGGGTCACTTTCGGTCAGGGAAGCACAGATCACGACTACAGCTACCGGCTTCATGACGTCGAGTCTCTTTCTGAAGTGGCTGTCGCGTTTCAATGAGCTGGTTCCGGTCAGCGTCCAGCGCCCCGTGCTTCTCCTCATGGATGGGTGTAGCAGCCACTATTCTAACGCTATCATCCACGGAGCGCTCAAGATGGGTATTTTACTCTTGTGCCTGCCCGCGAACGCTACGCACTTGTTTCAGCCGCTAGACGTCGCTGTGTTTGCACCATTCAAGAAAGCAATCAAGGAGAGGCTGCGCATGTATGTGTGTGAACACCGTAAGTTGTTGCAATGTATTGATTCGGCTTGAGGTCGCCTCACCTACTACTGTGTTAAGGATTCATCACGATGACGAAAGAAGCAGCGCTGACGATCGGCTGTGAGTCGTGGAACGAGATTGTTTCAAAGAAGCATATTGAAGCTGGTCTCCGCACAGCTGGCCTCTTTCCACCTTCGCTCGATGCCATGCGCTCTCGCCTTCGACTCTACCAAGACAATGGCGTCCAGGGCAAAGCCACGAAGGCATCGTGGTTGCAGCATCGCGAGCGACTGCGAGCTGACGTTTTGCTGTTGCCGCCCAAGCAAACAGGCCAAAAGCGCAAGCGGAAGACCATTGATGTTGCTGGGCGCCTGCTAACGGTGGCGCTGCTCGAAGAGATCGAGGCGCAAGAAGCTGCGGCGACCAAGGCGAAGGAGGCAGCCAAGGCAGTTCAAGCCAAGAAGCGACGTGTATCGACGAGGCGTCCAACGCAGGAAGCTGTAGTGTAGTGTAGCTTGTAGGCGGATGCAGTTGCAAGGATACAACGATTAGCGCATGCGTATTGCCGATTGGAGGAATCGAACCTCCAACTTCTCTTTCGAGAGCTTTCCCATTAACCCTTTCGCGAAGGCGAGTTGAACAATAGGAAATGTATCAATACAAATTTCAAGTATAGCATCTGTCGATCGTGCAAAAAATGCCCGTTCGACAGATTGGATCACAGATTTGCGTCTTTCCATATCACATGCTCGAAGAACTGGTCCGTTCCCTCAGTA
>JAADXF010000169.1:0-34815 GCA_023337575.1 Pythium chondricola
ATCGTAGTGTGCCCCACCACTAGAGGTAAATGCCAATTGTTCGCCACCATAATGGGACAAAAACGACAAAGGCGTTTAATCGAACGTGACATCATACCGGTAGTCACAACGCATTCCAATTCAGAGCTTTGTTGTGTTGTTTTGTGTATGGTGAGTCGTGAATCAGCTGCTACGTTGGTGGCTGACTGCTGCAGATGACGTTAGCCGTAGCGTCTGGATAAGTGTCGCAACTCACGACGCCCGCAAAGATGATCGCGCCCATGAGCGCACATCGGTCCAGGCCGTGGGCATAGTCACACGTGTCTGCCTTGTGCCGCGTCAAATCCATCATACCAGGCAACTTGAAGACGTTGCCAGTCACTACAACGCTTGTCTGACTTGTTATCTTGGTGCTGCACTGCTTGGCCATCTCGTGTCCTGGTACAGATCCTTGATCAGGTTGTTCAGTCGTACGACTGACATCGTCACCAAGCAAGTCGAGTTCAGCCCACGGAATGTCTCGCTGGCGTGCTGTGCAGCGTCAACCTCACTCACCATGTGAGCAGAGTCTAGGCCGAGGCCCTGCTTGGTGATCTGGTGAAATGTTTCCGCTTGTCCTCGACAATGTAGACGATCGAGGTCGGTGTGACACCTGTGAGCTGTGTGGCTTCACCCAGGAGTTGCTTCAGTTGCATCGCCAGCACGTGCTCGACACTTTTGAGAAGAGGCTGCTTCTCTTTGTTGCTTACCACCACGTTGATGGAGTTGTCCGTTCCCCACAAAGCAAGATGAACCACCACAGCTTCAACCCTTCTTCCACCATCGGATCCGCGATCGCTGTCACTGAAGCGTAATTCTCACCAGCATGAAGGGCTTCTCCTCGAGCAGCAGCGTTCGCTTCGTGCTGCCATCTCCACCACTGAAACTGAGCGCTTCAATTACACCAATGTATGCATGGAGGAACAAGCCACAGCAGGTCTGTCAGCCGACACACGATCAGTGGTGTCTGTCAATGAAATGAAGGCATATCAATACCTGCATAGTGTTCCATACTAGTTTGAGCTGAATGGGGTTTGACCATGGTAAGAGCCAGCGAGTGCCACTTGTGGCCTGTTTCCATATCCTTGAGGGTGACGCAAATCACCGCCGCACAGACCACGATCTCGTACACAAACTCGCGTGGCCACGGGTCCTGGTCAAGCGAAAGTATTGTGTGGCCGTGCATTCTGCAAGTCGGTACTTGTGCAGCCAAAGGAGGAATCGGAAATGAGGATCTACTATTGCTGCTAGTGCCCCACGGCTATAGAGTGACTCTTGTCAATCAGTCCACATCACCCGTCCACGCATGAATTGACTGTGAAGTGAATACACGTCATCATGCACGCGGTGTCGACTGCTCCTCCTTCAACCGCTAATGCACTCTCTACTATGTGGCGGTATCCATGGAGCCGACGCGTCGCGAAAAGACCTGACAACTGCAAGTGTGGGATCACGTTGGCCCAAGCGACGCACAGTGAGCAGTCACAAACAACTCGTCATTTTCTCTTACCCGGGGATCGGCTCACTTCGCTCGCTACGGAATTACAAAAGGGTACATAACGAACACACACGAGCGCCGCACGCCACTCATTGCACGGTCTTCTCACCCCATCGACGGTGGAGAGCCACGCCTCGAAGCGTCGCAATTCACGGCGCACACGCGCCGACGGCAATACCATCTTTCTGCATTCTGCGACCCTGCATCTCCTCAGAAACGGTGGGACGTCGGTTCAGAACCACATCGTTTCTGATTGGTCAAAAATGGAAGCATCAGATGTGTCGCCACTGAGTCTTTTTCTGATACTACAACCACCTTGGAACTGATTCACCTCTTTTCAACCAATCAGATCGATCTTGGTCCTCCCCTACCCGCATGGTGCAACCTTGCAACGCGTCACACTCTGCTCAAAGAAACAACCAAGATTCCCCACATAACACCACGGAGGACCTCCTCGCGAACGCCAGCGGACAAGCCGACCCACGGACCGCTCACGCGCAAGGATACTGGTGCTGCCAACCGTGCACCCTCACAGAGACACACTCTAGCACTTGCTGCTTTCGTGTGAGTCTCTCTTTCTCTCGGTCAATCTATATGCCAGTCGGTCCGACCGTGTCACCACACCGATCGTGACCTACTCGGGCAGCGCCATCTCGATCGACGGCGCGCGCTACACCACGTACAAGACCTCCGCGATGGCCGATGACACGCGCAGCAGCCTCTCGGCGCGCACGGTGTCGTCCACGTCCTCGCTCAGCTCGCTCACGTCCGAGGAATTGCCGTTGACAGGGTCCTCCATCTCGATGCTACAAGGCACGGAATCGAGCGGTGGCCGCGTGCGCGCTGCCTCGCGTACCCATGAAGACATCGTCCACGATTTGGAAGTGGATCCACACTACGGACTGTCGGTGTTGGACGTGGAGGAGCGGCAACGCGAGTACGGACTGAACCAGCTCGACTCGGACGAAGACGAGTCGATCGTGCTGAAATTCATCGAGCAATTCAAAGACCCGCTGATCATGCTGCTCATGGGCTCGGGCGTGGTCTCGGTGGTCATGGGCCACACAGACGACGCGATCTCGATCGCCGTGGCCATCACCATCGTCGTCACGGTCGCCTTCGTACAGGAATACCGGTCCGAGAAGACCCTGGAAGCATTGAAAGAACTGGTGCCACCACGGTGCCACGCCATGCGTGACGGTATGACGGTCGAGATCTTCGCCAAGGATCTGGTACCAGGTGATATCGTTGTGGTGAACGTCGGCGACCGCATCCCGGCAGACGCTCGCCTGATTGAAGCGGTGGATTTGGAAGTGGACGAGTCCAACTTGACGGGCGAGACCATGCCCGTGGTCAAGCACACGAACCCGATCGAGAATGCGCACGCGCACCCGATCGCAGAGCGCAAGAACATCATTTACATGGGCACATTGGTGCGTGGTGGCCGCGGACGGGCGGTGGTGTTTGGCACGGGCGCCAAGACCGAGTTCGGGCTGGTGTTTGACGTGATGCACAAGGTGGAAGACCGCAAGACGCCGCTCCAGAACAGCATGGACACGCTGGGCAAGCAGCTGTCCATGTTCTCGATCGGTATCATCGCCGTGATCTGCGTGATCGGCATCTTGCAGGGCAAAGGGTTGCTCACGATGCTCCAGATCGGCGTGTCGCTCGCGGTGGCGGCGATCCCAGAGGGCCTGCCCATCTGTGTGACTGTCACGCTGGCATTCGGCGTGATGAAGATGGCCAAGCGCCACGCGATCGTCAAGAAGCTGCCGGCGGTCGAGGCGCTGGGCTGCATCAACGTGATCTGCGCCGACAAGACGGGAACCATCACGACCAACAAGATGGAAGTAATCGAGATCTTTGTGCCGTTCGAGAGCGTGTACGCGGAAGTCAACGGCGTGGGCAAGCGGGAAGCCACGACTGCGACGGCAACCAGTGCCAAGACCCACTACGTGACGATGCGTGGCGAGGCCGTGACTGAGAGCTTGCACCCGCACGTGTTCCACTGCCTGCTGATCGGCGCGCTGTGCAACAATGCGAGCGTCGCGCCCGATGGCGAGGTGATCGGCCAGGCCACCGAGGGCGCCGTGCTGCTGCTCGCGCAGAAGGTGGGCATCGACGCGCAGGTGATCAAGCACCACAACCGTGTGAGCGAGGTGCCGTTCAGCTCGGACAAGAAGTGGATGGCCGTGTGCTGCGAGCACAACGGCTTCCGCAAGTGGTACTTGAAAGGCATGACCGAGGCGATCCTCTCTCGCTGCGACAAGATCGAAGACAACTGTGGCCGACTCAAAGACATGGCGGCGAGCGACCGCGAACGCATCTACGTCGAGGCCAACCAGATGGCCTCGCGCGGACTGCGTGTGCTGGCGATGGCCTTCGGTGAACACTCGGACCGTGGGATGGTGTTTGCTGGTCTGCTGGGCATCTCGGACCCACCGCGAGCTGGCATCGACCGCGCGATCATGGACTTGGCGGCTAACGGCGTGCGCACGATCATGCTGACGGGCGACTCGAAGGAGACGGCGATCGCGATCGCGTCCAAGGTCGGCATCGTCACGTCGGATCACTATGGTGATGGTGAAGACCCCATTGACTTTGCCGTGTCCGGTACCGAGCTGGAGATCATGGATATGATGGAGCTGGAACAGCGCATCCTCAAGACCGCCGTCTTCTACCGCACGTGTCCTCGCCACAAGCTCAAGATCGTGCGCGCGCTACAGGAGGCCGGACTACAGGTAGCGATGACGGGCGATGGTGTGAACGACGCACCCGCGTTGAAGGCCGCAGACATTGGTATCGCGATGGGCACGAGCGGTACGGACGTGTCGAAAGAGGCGTCGGATATGATCTTGCTGGACGACAACTTTGCCACGATCCTGAACGCGATGGAGGAGGGCAAGTCGATCTACCACAACATCAAACACTTTTTGCGGTTCCAGTTGAGCACGAGCATCTCGGCGCTGTGCTTGATCGCCATCTCGACTCTTTTCAACCTGCCGTCGCCACTCAACGCGATGCAGATCCTGTGGATCAACATCATCATGGACGGTCCCCCAGCGCAGAGCCTTGGTGTCGAACCGGTGGATCGCGACGTGATGAAGGAAGGTCCGCGCGCCAAGGACGCGCAGATCATCACGCCACCGATGATCAAGCGCATCCTCACGTCCGCGTGCTTCATCGTGTGCGGTACGCTGTTTGTCTTCTACAAGGAGCTCGCCGTGGACGGCACCGTGAGCCGTCGTGACCGCACCATGAGCTTCACAACCTTCGTCATGTTCGATATGTTCAACGCACTCTCGTGCCGCTCGGACGACAAGTCGGTCTTTGAGATCGGGCTGTTCTCGAACTCCTTCTTCGCCTACGCCGTCGGGGCCTCGCTGGTATGTGTGCTCATGATATTCCATGTCTAGCGTTGTGGATGGATGACTCACCTCGTGATATGACTCATAGATGGGGCAGCTCCTCGTCATCTACTTCCCACCACTGCAGGCGACTTTCCACACCGAGGCGCTGCCACTCAGCGACTTGCTCTACGTGTGCGCGATCGCCTCGAGCGTGCTCGTGTTCGACGAGTGCCGCAAGTTCTGGCAGGCCAAGCAGCGGCATCACGCTGTAAAACGAACGGTCGCTGCCTCGGGCATGAAGAAGAAGAAGCGCTCGTGGCAGGGCAACGCGTACGAGACCGTATGATGCGATCCTCTGCCCCGTTCTATCTTCATCGATCTCGTCTAGACGTAGTCAGTGTATGTACGATGCCATCCATACAGAATCAAACCTTGAAATCTTGAAACACGCACACATCTTCCGCCCTCGATTTAATAACTTAGTACCGTGCCGACCACGTCGCGCACCGCCATGACGACACGCAAGAGGCCCATTGCCAGCACACACGGTACGTTCTCCGGGAACTCGGCCTCCATACACCTCTCGAAGTACCGCTTCATGATGCAACAATCAGAGTCAGCCTCTTTCACAACCAACGAGATTCCATGTATCACTCACCGTAGCAGAACCTAGGTCCCGTTCCACGCCATCGCCGATTGCGAGCATCGTTCCACAGTTGAAGGATGCCTCAGGGTCACCCAGTGCAGCCGCACGCTGGTACTCGACCATAGCGCGTGTTGCATTCCGCTTGCATGCGTCTCGCCAGCCGTCGTAGTGGCACTCCCCAGCCTTGCGCATCGCCTCCGTATCGTTGAGTGCCGCCGCGTGCTCGTACAACAGCCGAGCTTCAGCTAGCGGCCGCTTGCGCTCCCCCATCCAGAGATCTCCACTTAGAATTTCGTCACCGTACTTCTCCAGCAAGAATGCCGCGTTAGTCTGTGCCTCCTCCGAGCCAAACTCGGCGAGTAACAGGTACTGCAGATACGCACGGACGTAGTCACCTTGCTTGTAGCAGTCGTACGCGCGTTCCATAGAGAACGGTAGATCAGAGAGTAGAGTAGGATCGGTCGCCACGCGCCGGAAGAGTCCTAGCGCATCGTCACACGACCACGCCGTACCAGCGCCGCGGTAGTACATCACACCGAGATCAAACAGTGCCTGTGGTGAGCTTGTTGCAGCTGCTGCCTCTTGGTAGTGCTCGAATGCCTTGCTCTCGTTGCGTGGTACACCACGGCCATGGACGTACGCAGCGCCCAGATACGTGTGCGCTTCGTGGAATCCAAGATCAATAGCCTTGGTAAAGTACTCGAAAGCCTTGGCTTCATCCTTCTCTACACCGGCACCCGAGAGATACATGAGACCGAGACCATGCATCGCGTACCCATTGCCCTGCGCTGCAGCGAGCTTGAAGTAGTGTAGCGCGGTCGCGTTGTCTTGCTTCACCCCGGTACCCTGCGCTAGCATCATCGCGTAGTTGGCCTGCGCGATAGCATCGCCTGCGTCCGCGGCGCGTCGGAAATGAGCTGTTGCCTGTTCAAAATCTTGCCTCACTCCCGCCGCGTCGTCGCCGTAATAATACATCTCACCAAGATGCGCCGTGGCCTCGGCCCACTGATCGTCCATCGGATTCGCTGCAATCGACCGAAAGTACTCGAATCGCTGCGCTCCGTCGGCATCGCCTTCGATCGGATCACTGGGCAGCAGCGCTTGCTCACTCAGTCGAAGCAGATCGTTGGGTCTTTGTGTACCCAGATCACCGAGCTGTTGCACGTTGGACTCTGCACAGCGGTGGTAATACCTCACAGCGTTCTGGCACGTATCACCCTTGACTAATTCGTCGCTTGACTCGCCTCGAAGCATCCGGTACGCGATCACGAGTGACGCAGTAAACTCTTGCTCTCGCGCCAGGTCCAGCAGCAAATGCTCGGCCATGCGTCGCCGCGTGACGACGTCTAGCGCGCCATTTCGTGGATTGCCAAAGTCGATTAAGCTGAATACACCTAGGAGACTGCTCGCGACTCCGAGTCCGCCGTCTGCGGCGGTGCGCAGGTGCTTGAATGCTTTGTCAAAATCCCGATTGTGCGTCGCGTTCGGCTCAAAGAATGCAAGAAACGCCAACGATTCGTGCGCAAACAAGTCGTCATCCTGCTCCGCCAGATCTTCGAGCGCTGCGACTGCGTCGTCTGTCAGTCCTTCGGTCCGCACGTGGTCTTCAATATCGAGAAACGCATCGGATGGTTCCACATCACTCAGCAGCCGCCTGCCCCCGTAGCTGCTACTCTTGCTTGGATTGCCAGTAGCAGATGCCCCCACGATGATTTCATCTGCCATGGTCTGCGCGTCGACAAACTGCTCGTACAGTTCTGGTAGTTCTTGCAGCAGCTCGGCGGTCATGATCGGCGCAGCCTCTTCAATCAGTTGTTTGAGTTCGTTGATCGTCTGGTGCTCACCCTCCATCACGTGGGTTCCTCGATCCTCGTAGTACTGTAGCAGTGAGTCTAACGTCGCTTGCATGCGGTCCACAAACTCCTGGCGCTCGGCGAAGCTCGGTGTCTTCCTTGCCGGCGTGGCAGAGTCGATCGAATCGACGCGTTCCCATCGCAGTGTGCCATCGTACTCACCCGTGGATACCTCAATCGTGACTGTCGCTTCATTAGGAGGACTTGCACTGCTTGAAGCTGCTTCATCTCCGATGGAAATGACGCCGTCGTGCCGCTGTTGATGATAGCTCTCCTGTCCTTGATCAGTGACAATGACGACCTCGTCCTCGGTCTGTGGGCTTGGAGGCGGCATCGCGGCAACGACGATTGCTAGCGTGATACACAGTGCAGCGCATATCCACAGCAGGAACGCGTGGCGTCGTCGCATGGGGCCCATGAGGTGATCCGATACCGCGGTCCGTCGCGATAGGTTTCGCTAATTGGTTTTTTCGCGTCGTGCTGTTGAGCGAGGTGGCCAAAGCCTTTCGAACTCGGTAGCGAGATTGACAGGGATGGACCATCACTCTTCGCACGGGAAATCTCTTATAAAGAAATATCAAGTTCTAATATGAGATTGACCCAATATAAGGTGTACTGTATACCGAAACATGAAATGCCATGCCAATCAAACCGAATATGCTAGCGTGGGCCTTCTAGCGCCGAACTTCACTGCGTATCCTCTAGTCACGGCTGCTCCAGGGTGGCGTCACGCACAGCAGGCCGACGTGCCATGAGCATGTAGCCGCCGAGGTTGCCGTTGTCAAACACGCGTCCGACGCTCGTGTAGAAATGGTCGAGCGCGCGCGCGGCATCTTCACCATCAGCTTCAATGTGCTTGGCGAGGTCGGCGCGAAAAGTCACGGCGCGCGTCTGCACGTACGGCATCCACTTGGTGGTGGCGTCCTCAAACCCGATCTCAAAGCCGATGTCCCCCAACAGCTCCAAGAACTCGCGCTGGGGCAGCAGCTCGGCGCAATAAATGTCACTCTTCAAGATGACCTTGTCTTCATCAGTGAACGCCTCACCACGCTGGTAGAAATCCTCCACGTACAGCACACCGCCGGGCTTCAAGCTATCAAAGCAGCGCGTAAAGAGTTCGCGCCAGTTGCCAATATGGAGAAAGCAGAGCAGTCCGACGATCACGTCGTACTGCTGCTTGGCAATGGGCCGCAGCAGAAAATCACCCGTGAGGTGGGTGATTCGATCGGCCAAACCGCACCGTTTCGTGAGCTCTTCAGCCACGGCGCTCAAATCGGGTTGCAATTCCAGCGCGTCAACGTGGCAGCCCGTGCGGTGGGCTAGCAATCGCGCCGAGCCTCCGTAGCCCGTGCCCAGGTCGAGCACGTTGGCGTTGGCACCACCGGCAGCTTCGATCATTTTCTGGATCTTGTGAAGCGGTTCGTCGGCGAAGAAATGGAGGCAGTCCATGGTACCGAGCAGCTCCGGGTCGATTTGCCGGGTGATGTCGGCGCCGGCGTTGCGCAGGCGGCGCTCGATGCGGTCCAGGTGCGTGTAGAGCTTCATGGTCTTGATCTCTTCGTGCTTGGTCGCCATAGTGGATTCGTTAGGAGTGCGGTGGGGGTCGGCGTCAAATGTGGGAATGACCAGAGTCAGTTTGGAGCGACCACAGCACAAGGGACCGACAAGAGCCTCGAGAAGGAAGACGGGACGACGCTTGAAGATACCAGTACAGTACTAAAGGCATCTTGGTCGTGCAGCCAAGAGGTACTTACCCACGGAGGATGCGGGAGCTCTTCGTATGAGCGATGGCGTGGGCCTTGACGGCGCACTTTGCGTGCGTGACCAACCGGAATCATGTATTTAACCAATCAGTAGACTCCATACATATTTACAGCCAATCAATGATCGTCTCCTCAGTTATTTAACGAATCAATCACGGGGGTACGATTATACCTGGTGAGGTTGTTGGAACGGTCGAATGGCGCTGTCCGTGGAAGAGATGGAAGCGCGGCTGCGCGCGTTCTACGAGACGCATAACCCTGGGAACGAGCAGAACATGTGCGTACGACTGTATCCACTCGATTACTGAGCGTGATGGTGGCACTCTCGGTCAGCACGAGCCATTACACTGTGCCCTCTGCTGCGTGTCGAAATGGATGCCCACGCCATCACGCCGTTCATGCCTGCTTCAACAAGCTCACGTTGGATACATGCCGCGCCAGCAACGAGATCGTGCGCAAGTATCAGGGAAAAGAGGCTGCGCTGTGCGCGCGCCTGAAGAAGAAGTACGGCGTCGCGCCCGACCTGCTCGGCCCGTCTCCATCCACCGACGCCAGCACACCATCCGCCGGTTCTCAGCTTCGTGCGAAACCATCTCCGACACCACCGATGCCTGATGCCGTGTATGACGCCAACTACAAACCCGTCCGCGTGGCGCCAACTGTCGGCGGTGCGTTGGACTTCCGGTCGGCGTCATTCGACGCGCTGGCGGCGCTGCGCTCGCGCGAATCGGCGCCGCCCGTGGCAGGACTACTGCCATTGGACAACATTTTCAAGTGCAGACACCTGGTGCGTCGCGTCGGCGACCGTTTGAAGCACTGCACGTACTCTATTGACGATGCATTTCTGTCTCTCTGTATGTATGATCTTAGCTTCCACTGTCGGACCCCAACTACCAGAAGCTCGTGGTGGTGTCAACCGTCAAGAAGACCCCAGCACCACCAGTATCCAGCAAGCCACTCATGGACAAGCAGCCGCTACGCACGCCAGCGCTGTTTGAGCAGCTCGCTGACACGTACCTCGATGGCCCGTTCACCGTGTTGCGTCGGTGTTTTCTGGACCGGCGGCGGGTGCGCGTGGTGATCCGCCGCGTGAATAGTGTGCGGGGGTACTGTAGTGGCTTCCTCAAGGCGTTTGACAAGCACATGAATATGGTGCTGTTGGATGTGCGTGAGGTGCTGATCCCTCCGCTTGTGTACGCCCAGCGCGACCGCGGCGAAGTGGAATGCACGGCGTTATCCGTCGCGGACGAGCGCCGCAACCGCGCGTTCACGGTGCGCAGCCACGCCAAGCAATTGTTTGTGCGTGGCGACAATGTGGTGATGGTGATGGAGGACGCGGGCGTGGTGCCGACGGCAAGAAAATAAGTAGAATATATATATATGAATTGGTTACTCTTCGCATCACCATCATCGTCGTCGTTGGTGTCGAGTCGCAACTGACTGACTGGCTGGCTGTGGTTGCCGTTGCAGTGTGAAGAGGCTGGCTCCCTGACTGGGCTGGCTGTTTGGCTGGGGTCGTGACTCGCTTGGCCGGTTTGATCTTGGACGGTTAGGCGGACCTATCGTGATGACACACACACATACACAAGAGTTGCAAGCGGGATGTATTTAGTACAAGGCCAAACGTCAGTCAGCGAGCCGGCGGGTGAGCAGGCGGGCGGCGACGCTTCAGCATCGATAGCAGACGTGGTCGAAAGCACCACCGTGTCCGCTCGTCCGCCCGCCGTCCATCGCCAGCCGCACACATGCAAGAAGAAGGAGGCCACCTACTCGGCGGCGTCCACGGAGTACTTGTTGTGCTGCGCTTTTTCGTAGGCCGTGACGCCGAGCACGATGCAGAGCATGGTCACGAACGCGACAAAGATGCCAAAGAACATCCACAGCGCAGTGGCCGTGTCGTCGGTCTGCAGCACGGCGCGCATGCAGAGCGCAAAGAGGATGGCCGTGAGCACGTAGGAGAAGATGAGCGAGAGAGGGATGAGCACGAGGTCGAGCGCTGAGTTGCCGCAGCAGAGCACCTTGTACTTGGTCGCCTGCGTGAGCTTCTTGTGCGGCTTGACCTCGACGTCCACGCCGTCTACGGACACAGACACGGGCGCGGCGGCGGAGGACGTAGCAGGAGCAGGAGCAGCTGCAGCGGACGTGGCGGTCGACATCATGGTTGTGCGTGCGCGAGCTGTGGCGAGGACGGAATGTACTGTACTTGTAGGGGGCGAGCCGTGGCCGATGGATGCTCGTGGCTGCGTGGTGGTTGGTTATATCGAGCTCGTCAACGACGGCGGTTGAGAAAATAGCTTCAACTCAGACAACCCTAACCTCGATTACCACGACGCGAAACGACCCTGGCCGTGTGTAATACAACTCTTGGTTGTACTGTATTATACACTTTGTACAGGTGTGTTCCTGTCTCGGCCAATATCAATTATATTGTTCCGGCAAAGAATATATATTATTTTTGACATGCATCATTCAAGAACGAAAAAATATATTCATACACAAATATACAAAACAAATTGGGCCTATGCGTCGGCCCAGCCTTCGGCGTTGTGGAGCCGCACGTCGGCGTCCATGTTGGGCGAGTTCTGGATCGCGTAGAGGAGCTTCTCGCGCAGAATCTCCTTGGACGAATAGCTCGGTAAACGCAGTGCGAAGAAGCACGTCTGCGCATGCGGGAGGTACTTGTCCGGGTCCACTTGCGCGCCAGCGTCGTGGGCCGACTGGATCTTAAAGTTCATCGGGAAGTCCTTGGCCGAGTTGGGCATGCGGCTGCGGGCCCACACGAACCGCAAGAAGGATGTGCGCTCCTCGCTCGACATCTCCTTGAGCACCTCCCAGAACGCCTCCACGTGGGTCATCGACTCGTCCACACTCTCGCCGTACTCGGTGCACTGCCGCAGCAGGTCGACGTCCACTTCACGGCGGCCACAGATCAGCACCTCGAGCTCTCGCGGCGTGAAGAGCGGCGCCAACTCCATGGGCAAGACCGCGTTCAAGCCATCGCGAAGGGCAGCGAGCTGCTGCTGGCTCTCGGTCAGGCGTTTCTTCTCGAGCAGCTTGACGTACTGGCGTCGGTTCTCGAGTGTGACAGCGAGTTTGTCGCCATTGGCACACAGCGGCACTTCAGTGCCATCACTGAGCGTGGTGGTGAACGCTAAGTACTCGAGAATGTCTTGTGCTGTGGCCGCGTCTGCTTCTTCGACGCGAGCCAAGTTGTTGGCGGCGACGACGTCCACACTCTCGAGATGCGCGCGGTTCACATCCAAACCCGCGAGCGGTCGCCACACGAGCGACGGAAGATCCAAGCCCATCTGCAGCCCATGGCGCACTGCAGTACCGATGATCTTGCCCAGGAATCGATGCAGATCAAGCGCCACGGGGCCACTCGACACCAGCGACGTGCCGCACGATGGATTGAGGAGGAACTTGTCCTGGTTGCTGCCCGTGCCGCTTCGACGGTTTGAGCACGGGATCAGTAGAGGCAGCAGCCCTTGCTCTCCCTTGGATAACTCGACGTTGTCCATCTGCAGCTCATCCACGACCTGCTCAAAGACAGCACGGTACGGTCCGCCATAGTCGTTCACGCCTTCGCCAATAAACTTGACCTTGAACGCACGCTTCTGGCCACCGTGGCCCTTGCCACCGTACGCGCGGCGGTACGAGCTATCGTTCCACGTCCGCATCTCCCGGTAGAGCTGTCCGAACACGGAGCGGCGCAATCGATCGCTTGGCTGTGCGAGCAAGCTCAACTTGGAGGCCTGCGCTTGGATGCGGTTGATTCGAATCGTGCGAATCTCGCGTGGGTCTTCGTACTCGTCTGATGGTAGTGGAGTGCTCGTGGTCGTCGCACGCAGCACCGCGTCCCAGTACGAACGCTTTGTGGACGTGAAGATGAGCCGACGCAGCGCACGGATCTTGACACTCGTTGACGGGTAATCTGCGGCGCTGCTTCCTGCCGAGTTCGTGACTTTGATCGTGTTCTTTGCTGCCTCCGACGGTTGCAGTGCAATCAAAGGAAGCGCACGTGCGACCTTGCCATTAAAGACACGCAGAATCGCACATCGGGCGCGTAGCTGCGGGCCTGAAAGCGTCTTCAGCGCAGGGGACGAGAAAAACTCGTCGTGCACAAACGCTCTTGATCCGGATCGTTGAGCTCTCGATCGAACCGTCTTCATCGCGGCTTCATCGGGCGTGAGGATGTCTCCGATCAGCACGTTTGTCACGTCGACGCCACTTGCAGCGCAGTACACGTTCAGTCGCTCGACGAGCTGCATATCGCTTTCTGGAGTGTGGCCGATCATTGCGAGTTGGACAAAGGCTTCGAAACTGCGGTGCGCCTGCGCCTCCAAGTCTGACTGCGGCTCGAAACACTTCTCAACGCTCAGTGTTTCTTCATCCATATCGGTCGCGCTGTTTTCGATCAAGGTCATATCCTTGCCGTTGCGACGCACGAGCAGCAACTCGGCCAGTTCGCTTGGGGAGAAATACCAAGCCCACGAGCGACCTTCATCCGAGCCTTCATTGCCTTGCGTCTCGGTTCGATACCAGAGCGAACCCCGGTACACACCAAGAATGACCGCTTCTTCTGGCTGCGTCAACTCGCGCCCGTACGTTGAGCAGATGCGTACACGATCACCCGCCAAGAACGGAGCTCCAAGTCCTGCGGCCTTGCTCACTGCAAAACACGAAGACGGATACGTATCAAAGTCGACGAACACACCACGTGGGCGAACTGGATAACGCTGCCATCGGTTCTCATTCCACCGCTTCCACTCGTGCCAGCTCTCGGTCAGAAGACGGTCGGACAGTTTGACAGGCTCGGTTGAAGGAGGCTGCAGTCCTTGTGCAGCCAAGTACCACGAATGGAGGCTTGCACTGACATCGAAAGCGTCGCTCAGCAACTGGCGCGAGGACACACCTGGCAGCGACACCCATTTTCCATTCAGAGCGACACGATCTCCGCTCTTGCGCATACCGATGCACGGATACAGCACACGCGTGTTCCGCTCGCCCTTCACGTTGTCAAAAGCGACGCCCAAATCGGAGACGATGTGCTCGCCGAACTTCATGCCGTCCATGAAGAAGGACAGCTTGCCCTGCTCCATGTCCAAGCGCACGCCAATGGTATCGCCCGCATTGAAGTGGTCCCCGTAGATGCGTTCCGTGCTGTTGTGGTACGTAGCACGGAAGTTCACGAACCCCCAGCCTGTCCAGCGGTTCAGTCGGTTCGACAGTGCTGCCTGCAAACCTGGAGGACCCGCCTTCTCGCACACGCCGATGAACACGCTGCCGAACTCGGCCTGGTCCACACGAACTTCCCAGTAGTGCACCCCCGCAGCGAAGCCGATTGTGGCGAGCGCCAAGTTTCGAGACTCGCCGCTGTTGCACGTCACCGTCATACCTTCGTCCGAGACGGTCAAGGTCGAGAAGTGGTTGTAACGGTCCATGGTGAACAACGTCTTCGTCGTGATCCGGGCTTCACCGAACACGCGCACCACCTTGCCGTCGCGTCTCGCGTGATGCGAGTACTCGCCCCGCAACACGCAATCGTCGACCTCGCCGTCACGAGACGCTGACGACAGGTTGTACATGGTACCAGGTAGCCACTGCTCTGAACCGAATCGCATGGTCCAGCCCATGTCAGGGTTACCGCGAACGAGCTGCACTTCTTGAAGGGCGATACGCTGAGCACCACCGCTTTCCTGGGTTCCGACGACCCAGACCGCAGCACCAAAATCAGGAAACTCCATGACTCCAGTGATCTTGGTGCCACTGCCACCGCCTGGGAACTCCCGAACCTCGGCTTCCTCCTCCGAAAAGTGCAACAATACACCGAGGTGTACTTCGCAGCCGAACGAACCTTCTTCTTCTGGTTTGGCTTGCGGCGTTGGGTACTTGGTCACGACATTGCCGTCATCATCCACAACCACGTGCACGAGGTCGTAGTTGCCGTCCGCGCCCCACCGGTAGGTGTAGAGCGAGTCATTTGGCCATCGAACAGACATGCCTTCGCCTTCAACACCACTCCATGGAGACACTCCTTCGACTGTACCCACTGAGCCTTCACCTCCGTCCTGATCACGCCACTTCCAGTTCGGACCACGAATCACCTTGCAGCCCACAGTGAGCTCGGGAACTTCGGGCTCCCCGGCATCAGAGTCGATCAACTTGTATTGGGTCAGTTGTCCACTCCAGATCTTCGTCTTCGTGTCAGATAGTAGCCCAAGCTCAGCACCGTGGTTCCAGGACATCGGTTCATCACCCACGATACCCTGAGCGCCAGCTTCAAGCATCTCCTTCTCGGCCGAGTTCAACAGCGATGTATCAACCACCACCTCTTCTTCAGGGAACACGTATGCGAGAACCGGTGAAGGCTTCTGCGCAGGCAGGGTCGTCGAGCTCTCATCAGAAGTTGGTCGTTTGCTCACGTGCTTGATCGTGAGACGTCCTCTGGCGGCAGCTGCGATGGCAGCAGCGGCACTGACAACGTCACTGTCCTCGGCGACCATATCCGCGATAGCCGACAGAGTCAGATCCGTATTGTCCTCCGAGTCACTATCAACGTCCATGTTGGTAGCCGAGTCTGCTGCATTGTTGTTGTCGTCTTGCTGACCAACAGACGAGTCCGCCACCTGCATCTGCTGGTCACCAGCAGTCTCAGCGTTTGTCTCCGCTTCCACTCGATCAGCGAGTGTCTTTGCCTCCGCGGCGGCAGCAGCCTCGGCTGCTTCAAGCGCTGCCTTCGCTGCTGCTTCCTCAGCCGCCACTCGTCGTCGCTCTACTTCTTCTTCGTACTCATGCTTGTCGGTCTCGAAGAGGTCGGCAGCAAGCTGGTGCGAGGCTGCGAGTGGTCCAGCAACTGCACGATCAAAGAGCGCGTTCGTTGGCAGTCCGACGTAGCTGGAGGCTAACGATCCTGCTGACACGAGCTCCACGATACTTTGCAGGTACCTTGAGCACACTGGAAGTTGAGGATACTCCTTGTGCAAGCGCTCTACTGCGAGATCAACGAGGCGATGGAGCGAGAGCGCACCAAGAACTTGCTCGACGAGTTCACGCGCGGCAGGGGTATTCGTCGATGCCGCCCTCAATAGGGTGTCTTGGAGGATACCTGCGATGATGCCGAACGCCTTCTCCTTCACACACAATCCTGGAGACTTGAACGCCGCCAACCACGACTTGAGCAACTCGACACGCATAAAGTTCCTCGTCTGTTCGTCGAGCTCGTGCTCGTAACGCGAAAGCGAGTCCATGATCAGGCGGCTGAACCACTCGGCGAGGGACACGTTTGGATGCTTGAGAACTTCTCTGTCAGACCATGCATGTCCAGCCTCCGATGACAGCTGCAAGAAACTAGCAGTCACCAATGCGTCTGTCGCATCCCACGGCACTCGCGCATACGCTCGCTCCGACGCAGACTTGACTTCCACGCTGATTCGACTCAGAATCACCTCGAGTAGCGCTTGCCGTAGCGATGTGGTCGAGGATACGCGCAATGACGAGTCGAGCGCTGACCGGATCACCGGCAGCAAGAGGCCCAAGGCGTGTCGACCAGATGAACAATAGTCGAGGAGTTCGTCGATCGCTCCTGCGTCAACAGACGACGGTGCACTGATCACGCTCGAACCGCTTCCACCACTGCAACTGGCGATGAGCTTGACGAAATCCATGAACAGTGACGAGCCCGACGGCAGGTTTGAAGTCGACTGCGATACGTCCAGGACGGCCATCGTGAACACGCCCACACGCTCTGAAGGCCACTTCGCGAGCAATGTCAACAGTGCACGGCGGGCGTGAAGAACGGCAAGCGAGCGACTAAGGAGCAGCAGCTCCATGTACACACGATCATCTGGAATGGCCTTGAGCTCAGCGAACATCTCAGCCCGATTGCTTCCCGTCAACAGACTCGCTACTCGAGTGCTGCTTCCGGTGCCAGTCGTTCTCGAAATTGATGGGTGTGACTCGCGACAGAAGAATCGAGAATCACTGGAGAAGTTCTCCTCGCCAATCGACTCTTCAAGGCAGTCCTCAGCTCTTCCAATCACAGCGAAACCCTGGGGAAGATCGGGAATCGTTTCTCCTTCTCGGCAGAGAACTTCGAGTATTGGGCGAAATCCAGGTGGTGGTCCGTACTTGAACGGGGAACCGCCCAGGTTGAACTGGAGACGCTCGCGTCGGTTGAAACTCGCGCACGGGTAGATACCATGAGCAAACTCGATGCCATGGAACGCGACACCCATGTTCATCGATCGCATTTTACCGTTGAGGCTGAACAGAATCGTTCCTGCGTCCACATCAACACCACATCCGACGACGTCGCCTTGTTTCCACTTCGATCCCCACGGTGACGACTGTCCGTGCCACTTCTGCTGTCGCCATCCGTCGTAAGCCCACGAGTGCGCTCCATCACCGACACCATCACCACGATCAGCAGATCCGTTGAACGCCACATCAGCCCAGCCAATCTGAATGCATCCGTTGGTGAGGAGGGTGGCTTCATAGTACCAACGACCACGAGAAACCAAGCAATCCGGTGCGCCGACACTTGGGAAGCCAGCTCCAACCAGCCCTTCCACCATCGAGTCGAGCTCGCCAATCGTTGCTTGTCCGCTCACTGCGCGAAGCGGATTAGGTTTTGGCGACTCAGGCGCTGGAGTATCTTGGGTAGTTGCTGCTTCGTTACCGTCGAGCGCGCGCTGTTTCGCTTCTTCTTCTCGTCGATCTTCAGCTTCTAGAGCTTCACCGTTCGACAGGATCCACGTCAGTGCAGCATCCACATTGTTGCGATTCGCGGCGAGGGCTTTCTTGCACCAGTTAGGCGGGAATCCCATCTCAGCGAGCTGTTCCAACAATGGGCTGATGAGCAGTGCCTCGGCTTCAGCACGACTGACCGACTTCGGGCCTCCGCCACTTCCTCCGGTTGATGCTGCTTCCTTTGCAGCCTTGTACTGACTCACTAGCCGCTCCATGTCGCTGCTGTGCTCGAAGCAGAAGTTGATGGCCGCCTCCACGTTTTGCGAGCATCGCATCAATGCAACTTCGCACCATTCCTTCGGGAAACCCATCTCCATCATTTGCTGAATCATCGGGTTCGTTGGGCCGTCGGCGGCTTCCGCACCTCGCTCAGCTGCTCCCTTCTTGGACGGCTTCTTCGGCGCAGGATTTGCCGCAGCACGTCGCAAGTTGCACCACCGCGACCATAGGTACGACCAACTCTCCTCCAAAGATGAGGTCTCCACCAAACCTGCCGTCGGCGTCTCGAAGATCCCGATTCGAAGCAAATTGAACAAATTGTCGGAGCTGCGGCATCCTCGAACGAATATCTCAGCGGCGCGCGGATCACGAAGGAGCAACGACGTCGCCCGCAGACCATGCTGGCACAGCAGCATCTTAGTGAGCTGGGTTTCGCTTTCCGCCTCGTTTGCCACGTCTTGGCTGTCGATGGCACCGTCCAGGTCAAGCGGAGCCCGCCGTGGGGATGGGTCGGATTGCTCTCCGTCTGAATCACCTTCAGCGCCTCCACGAACATTAACCATCGGTTCGCTATCCGCATTGCTTGGCGAAGTGACTGAGCCATCATCAGACATGTCGTCGTCATCCGGTTCATCCATCGAGCTGTCTCCTTCCTTGCCTTGACCATCGCTCTCCTTGACTTTGTCATGGCTGCGTTGGATTTCATCCATGAACCACGGGAACTTCGTGACAAGCAATGCGGTCAAGACTTCGTCTGAGAACACTGACGCATCCAGCTCAATGTCTGGGACTGGCACCAAATCCTCGATCGGGATTCGAATGGGGCGATTCTGTGCACAAACAACGTAAGTATGTCTGTCAAACGCTCGAGGACAGAGACTAAACGTACCGACGACACTGTAGATCCTCGAGCCCCAGAAGCACTGCCCCCATCGTTGGAACGACTTGGTTTCAGAATAACTTCTGCGGACGTCTTCTCGGATCCGTACGATACGACAACGCCTCGAGCACCACGGAACGGGACGTCTTGCATGGAGGTTGATGTGGTACTCCGGGGTAGAATCTTGACCGTCGCACCCACCCGCAAGCTTTCCACGTGGCCATCGAGTACGCACAGCGCGGCGAGAGCATTTATGTCCGAGCGACTCTGGCTCGCCCAAGCTTCCAAAGTCGGCGTGCTTGGTGCACCAGAGCTGACGTCTACCATATCCACATCAGCATCCATCGAAGTCGGCCACTCCCCAGCCTGAGTATCGAGGCTCAAGAGAGCACGTGTAAGCACGGAACTCAGATGGGAAGACCACTTCGGAGACTCGTACAGCGACCTCAGAAGAAGAACGACGTCACCAGCCAACCCGGCCGCGGCGCTAGAAGTCAATCGCACCGTTGTTGCCGCACCAGGAGCAACTGAGCTTCGAGCGAGGCGCTGAAGCATCGCTTCAACCAGACTTGGTGGCGTCATTGAGCCAACAATTTCCATGAAGAACGTGACCAGGGCAGTCGCCTGATTGGTCGAATCAACGTCCTCTGAGTCTGCTTCGTCCTCGCTGTCCACATCGAACACGTCCATAGCGTCGGGTCGATGCTTCAGCGTGGCTGGATCGACCTCAGGAAGAATTCTTCGGAGCAGCTTCAAGGAGCGACGCTGGATTTGAAGATTGCCGAGCTCGAGCAGCACAAGAAGAAGTCGCAGCCATTGAGATGACGACAGGTGGGAACGACACACCGGTGACCCACTCACAGAGTACAGCAACGAGCAGATCTGGTAGCAGTACTCTTCTGCTTCAGTGTACTCGTTGGCGTCTCCATCGGGTATTGCCGACGACGAGTCTACGGTCGCGGAGCTCTGAACCAAGTCTGACTCGGTTGGCTCGACTTGCGACCCATGCTCTGCGGATGACGCGGAACTTTGCCCGATCTTGTCCGAACTTCGTTGGATCCGAACATCCTCCAGCGCATTCTTCAGCTCCGTGTAGAGCATGTGAAAAACTGACTTCCCAAGCGTCTCTGGTCCCGATGGCTTGCGCAGTAATGGAATCGTTCCCGTTGCGAGTCCACCAAACGAAGCCATTGCAGTACTTGACGGCACCACGAACGAGTCGGTCTCTTCGCCAGCATGAGCGACCTGGGCTGTCAGTAAGTGCACCACTTTCAGTGTCGCTTGGACGACGTTTCTTCTTGCCTCGGCGATGCGATTCAATTGTGGATCGGAATCAAGTCCGACATTTGTCCCCGAGGATGAATCCTGGCTGCGCGCATCGTCGAGCACAGTTTGCAGGACACGAAAAATGCCGACTCTTGACAGGAACGCGTGGTCATCTGGTTGGATCACAATTCCCCACGCCTCAAGAAGAACCAGCTGTAGATCCGTGTCGTGCGCCCACGTGGCTTTCGAGAGTGCAGCACCAAGGAACCCGTACAAATTCTCGAAAGCTTCGTGGATGTCGCTCTCTAGCTGCTTACCGCATCCACCCAGGCCGCTCAGATAGTGGCCGTTCGCAGAAGACGACCCACTGGAAGACGAACTGCCGTCTAGACTATCCGACGAAACCACGACCTCCTTGATCACGGGTGAGTTGGCAAGCAAAGACGACTTATTCGTCGGTGAGAGCCACTGGAGGGCAGCTGATAGAGCAAACGATGACTGGAGCACCTCCCGGGACGACGATGACGACGACGCATCTCCCACAAAGAACCGGAACGAAAGCATGCCCACGATCCGCAAGAATGCTCTTGTCGAGTGTGCGAGCATTCTGGACTGCAAGCTTGAAATCCTGATCGGTGCCTCCAGAAAGCGTGACACTTGCATGAGCACTTCGCTGTAAATGCGCTCCGCGCACTCGTAAACTGCCGATTTTGCGGGTGGCATTGGACCCGAGTGGCTGTCCTGCGAGAGGATAGATACAGCGGTTGAAGCTGCCACGGCCTTAGCACTCGGCTCCATCGTCAACAGAAACTCAGCCTTGCGAATCACCAGAGCTGCCACCACAGGATACGTGGAACCCATCGAGTTCTTGGCACGGATCGCCCATTCGATGACTCGTTGCGCTGCACGCCAAATGTGCATCAAATTCTCGTGCGGTCGCTCTTCGCTGTCCGCTAAGTGGTCCACCGGCGAGGTTTCGACGAGCTTCTTCATGTGGTTGATGAAGCCGCTGTGCCATAGCATAGCAGCGCACACCGTCCGCTTCGCAACCTTCATCGGCTCACCGCCAACACGAAGAAGTGGAGATTCGCCAACGTGTCGCGACACCCATCGATCCACGGATGCAGCGATTCCTCGGGAGTTGATGAGATCTTGCACGATGTCGTTCTCCAGCCCACTCTTGACATCATCGGGTCGACTACTTGATGGCGCAAAGGCTTTCGGTGTCACAAACTGAAGCCATTCGGTCGATCCAATCGCCAACTCAGGAAGCGAGTACACCTCGGGCCGAATCTGAGTGACTGAAGCCATCCGAGTGATCACGTCCCTGAGGTGTTCTTGGACAACAGTGTGTGGCAAACCACCCGAAAGAAGCATGCTGTTGACCCACACTTCGTATTCGTCATTCGAGCACTCCGCGCTCCCTGACGATGACGTTGACATATCCGTGTCTTGACCATCCGGGTTCCCAGCAGACATCTCCAACTCTTCGTCAACCATCGCGGTTCTTGCAAACTGGTCCACGATCAGATCTGGTCTTTCGCAGTCCACCAGAGCACGGCTGAAGAGTCCCACCAGGTTAGCACACACCACCTCGAGTACCACCAGCTTTCGCAGTGCTTCGCCGCGAGGAGTGGCTTGGGACGGCAAACTAGTGGAGGACTTGATCTTGTGCCCGACGATGTTTCCACTTGTGTGGCTCTTGGCGTCTTCATAGGTTCCCGTAAACGCTCCTCCATCTGTGCGGAGTCGGCCTTCCACAAGGCACGTGCCACCCTGGCGCCACGTCTCCATGAAGCGAACTCTTGTACCAACAACTGAGCCCGTCAATGTGACAGTCGTGAAGGACCCGGTACTCTTCCCCGACAACGACCCCCGCGCATCTTGGACCAAGGTGAGATGGTACTGCTGCGCTGGAATGTTCCCCGAAGCCATACTCTTGAGCTCCCACTCGCCACTGATGTCAAGAGCGACTGGGCCGCTTTGGATCGTCTGGATCTCTTTGAGCTGAACAGCAAGCCAATCCAGCTGACGAAGAAGTCTGGTGTACCACGGTACAAAGTGCCATGCCAACACCGTCGACAAGCCGTGGAAATTCTTGAGTGTCGATAGAGAGCTCGTCAATGGCATCAGTAGAGAGAAGAGTAGAGGATGCTGGCTGAGCAAAGTCTCGACTGGAGTGGACGATCGACGCGTGATGCCTTCTCTGCATGCCCCAACTGCTTCAGGCGATCGAAGAAACTTACATGCCGTATCCACAATCGAAGCGGTGTGATGCAGGAAGGGGTGCAGAATTGCTGGTACGACGACATCACGAACAGTGCGCGACGCGCTGCTCTGGCTCGAGTTATCGTCGTCGCTGGAACGAACGGGCAGAATCGTAACCTGATCATCGCGTTGGTACAACCCGATCGCCGGGAACAGTGTGCCGTGCTGAGTTAACCCGTCGAACGCAATACCCCAGTCGCTGTCGTCGACTCCGAAGGACAAAGCCCCACTGTCCGTGTTGAGGCGCACACGCACGACAGTTCCGGTGCTGAAACCGTCTCCGTAGTCTCCTCGAACTTTGCTTCTGTTGTGCCAGAGCGCACGAGTTCCGATCAGTCCCCATCCTTGGCGATCACCACCAACGTAAGTCGCGATGGATGCATCGCGTGTGCACACACCGAGAAAGATGTGCCCCTTCTCGCAGCGGTCCAGTCGCACGGCCCATTCATGGGTGCCAGTGTTGGGCGGACAGCCAGTCGTGGCCATTACCATTCCCCACTGCTTGGCGGTGTACTGACGAGCCATTTTGTTTCCATCGCTGAGTGTCATCGTTTCAGCACAACGCGACGGATCAAACTCCAGTGCTGGAGGGTCGTCACCGCGAGCGCCTCCGAGACGCATGAGCATTAAATCTTGAATCGCGCGTAGCAAGATCAAACGCGCGTTCGTCGAAGCCACGTCGTCCTTCTTGAGGTTATCAAGGTTGCAGAGGAGTGGTGCGTGAGGCATCCTGAAATCGTCGGCGAAGGATATGCGAGGCCACGACGCACTCAGCACGCTTTCTCTCAGAAGATCCACAACGGCAGGCACTCGCCCCAGGCACTCGAGCGCCTCCTCTTCTTCTTTCTGCGAAGCCTCCCACAATAGCTCGTATGCACCACCGAGGATGTCCACAGCACGAGCGTCGGGCAAGGCGAGCCCGGATACCCCAGACGCCTCCAGCAAATCCGGTGGGGCGATCTCCGTGAGGAAATCTAGCAGACACCGAGGAGTCACTGAACCGCTTTGTAGCGATGATCGAATCACCTCTGGTTTCCAAATCGTCAAGGAAACCTTGGTTTTGCTGTTCTTCTGGCAGGCGCTCACAATGGTAGCGTCATCGATCAACTTCCCCTTCGTTTCGTTTTGCAAAGAGTGAGCAAAACGTGTGGATGTGGCACCCTCGCCCTTGGACACGACCACATCACCACATTCGGGAACGAATCCCTGAGCGAGATCGGGCATCGCGAGGCGAGCACACAGAAGCTCAAGTTGAGCGTACTTCAACAAGTCCCCTCCTTTCATGTCAGCGCCGGCTTGAATGCACTCGCGTAGGAGAGTGACGAGCAGCTCGTGACGGCTCTTCTGAGACGGGAGGAAGTGCGCAATTCCGCGTGCCCAAGCCACAAGAGCATGCTCTCGAACCTGAATGTCGTAAATCTTCTTCACATTGTACAGGCTTTCCGCAGACCACTGGGTTGCGAAGATGACAACGCAGACAGGATCGTGGTCGACAGATGATCGCAGCTGACCGAAGCATTCCTCCACTAGCGTCTTCAAGTTTTCCACGAGTCGGTTGCCAGTGTTGGGCTGTCCTGAGACGCGACCAAGACCAACTGAGGCTGGAGAGGTACCCATTACCTCGATGTGGAAAAAGTGCACCTCCAATGCTCGTAGAGTCGAGAAGAGAGAGCACACGGAAAACAGCTTCCACAAGGCGTCTTGATCTTGAGTACGGGCCCAAGCTGGCGAGGCGTGCACGAGGTCATGCATCACAGAGTGAAGCAGCATGAACACAAGCGGGTGTGGTTGGATTGCAGTGCTACTCGGAAGAATGCCGTTCTTGCACGAATCGAGGTATTGAAGGCACAGCTTGCCCAACTGCGTGACGAGAGCCACAGCTACGGTGACAGCGCTCACTTCCTCGGTCTCTGGTGGCAGAACGAACGGCCCCAAATGCAGAATTTCAGCCGGGGAGAAAGCGTCAGGGCGTGGAGGTTTCTCATCTTCACCCGGCCCTGCAGTGCTCAAAGATAATGCCGCCGGCCCTGGCTGGTCTTCCATGTCACCTTGGTCGCGTAGGTTCATTTCAGGGGATAGAGACAACGCGATGGCTCTCGCCATCAAGGCATCTTCATCGACACCTTCTCCCTCTCCTCCTCCGACGCCATCACCTTCGTCTTCATCCTCCTCGTCATACTCGTCTTCATCTTCATCGTGCTGATGGTCATCCACGTCATCGCCATCGTCGTCACCCTCACCATACTGGCTAAGGCGGGGTCTAGTCGCGGCCAAGGCATCGCCGTCGTTTTCCACATCCATCGTCGAGATCGACGTGTCACCTATCAGCGCAGCAGACAACGCCTCAACGCTTGACGGTACATCTTCCCGTCGCGATGATGACTCTTCCCCATCTCTACTCTGACCAGTCACAGAGGCATCAACACCGGGGCAACTGGGGTACTCTGGAGGTTTGTCACCACGAAGGACTTGGAGGTGAGTTACGAGCGGAAGTTTGAGCTCCGAAGTATCCAACTGCTCAGCATCGAGAATCCAGGATAACGTCAGCTTCGTCGCAAGCAGCAAACCTTGGATCGATCCATCCGCAATTGCACGCGCAACAAATCGTGCCACGTTGATCTTCGATTCTTCCTGGATCAGCTTTGGACTGTTGAAATCCGGAGCCAGCATCGAGCTTGATTGCGAGTTCGACAATGAACCTGAGAGAAGCGACTTGCGCTCTCTGTCCTTGCGCTTCTTTTTCTTCCTCTTGTCCTTCTTCGGGTCAGTCCCGGTTACGAGAGGATGACACAGAATTGCACCGTACAACGCAGGCTCCGATTCTCGGATCTGCACAAGCATCTGGTTGAACACACGCTCATCCACTTTGTCTCTCAACAAGCGGTAGTGGCGACGCGCAACCTTCCTCTTTGGATCCACATCTTCCTCCTTGTCGAGCTCTTCGTCTTCGTCACCCGAATCCAGATCTTTGTCGTCGTCACGCTCGCTCTCACCGTCTTTGTCTTTGCTGTCTCGTGACTCACGGAAATCACGACTGCCACCGAGTGCAAACTCGATATCTGACTTGGCTTCCATGAAGAACCTGGTCAGTTCTTCGACTCGTTGGCGCCGCGCAGCGTCCGCGCTCAGTGCATCGTCGTTTTTTGTCGACTGAGCCGACTTCAAGATCGTGTCGGCCGCCTTCTCCGGCTCCCGCTCCAGCTTCACGACCTCCACGCGTCCATCGGTGGCGAGGAACTCGAGCGACTCGGTTGTGAGCACATTATCGCGATTACTGCACAATGCTGCCAGTTCGGTCTGGGGAAATACAATGTTTTTAGTGGGGAGAAAGGTCAAAAGATACCAGCAAAGAATTCACTACCATGAGACGAGTATTGCGGGACTCCCAATTTTCCTTGTCGTGCGTCTCTTGGAGTTCGTGAAGCACGCTCGTCTGGCGCTGCAGCGTGGGCACCTGCCTGCTGCCGCCACCGCTAGAGGCCGAGGGCGCGCCACTGATCCGCATCGTCGTTCGATACGCGTGCTTGATCTCTTTCTGCGTTATCTTTCTCCTCCCCTCTCACAGAAAAAATCCCCTGCAATCCGGCGGGGGAGGAGTGATGGTCTCGGGCAAGGATCCCATATGTACTGTATATGCTCATTAAGGTACGATTTCAGAATGCAGCTCGAAAGAATCCGTCGGATTGTGGCGGCGTTGACATGAGCAGCGCAAGACCCCACCGCGACAGCTTACACTTACGGATGATGGTGCGTTCTCGGTCAATGCGGGATCTCGAACGAATCGATAAGTCGCCTTCGAAAAAAGGAGATACCTTCGTGTCCATTGTCTCATTACGCTAAATAAGTGTTCATATCACACGCACAACTACTAGTGACTAACAAATCGACCCAGTCCGATGAGGAGCTCGGCGGACTCGGTATCTGGAGGGGAATCACTGCGCTGGGGAAACTCCTGCTTTATCTCTACCTCGCCTTCTGAAATGGAGCACAAGTATTTTGAGATGTCATATATATGGCGTTCACACGGAGCGCAAGATTACAAACCACGTCGGGCTCGAACGTGTGCCACGTTGTCGTTTTCTGAACCTCGAGCTGCACTTGGATCCGGTCGATACATGATGCAGTCTTGCAAAAGAGCTACAATGAAGGTGTTGTGTAAAGCAACTTCGCACCGAAATAGTGGATCAGTTAGTGAGCCACAGACAGAGGGAAGAAGGCAACAGCGGACTCACTGTTCTCTGGCCCAAGAAGTTGCTCCGCCACGGCTTGAAAATACTCCAACGAGGTCTGCGCCATCAAGTATTGTTGGAACGAAGCCCAGTACGTGCGCCACGCATCGTGATGCCGCCGCTGAAGCGCATGGAAGAGTTGCACTTTGCATTTGCGAACGCGTTGTGTCGCTAGCGCTGCGACGGCAGGCGGAGCCATGTGCAGTTCGTGTCCCTGTCAAATGGGCATTCCCAATGACCATTCGGGTGCAAGAAACGCGGCAACTGTGATAGTGTACACCACATCATTTTGTCCAATATCCTCACTGATTAAATAATGTATGTGGTCCACATGGTATCAGGTCGTCAACAAGGTTGAAGTGGTGAGATGAAGAGACGTGTTGAGGCTATTCGTGTCGCATGCGCTCCTCAAACGAACGGATACATTTGATCAAGCGCCTTGGTTAGATGGTTCAAGTAGGTATTTATACCCACAGCGGCGCCACCTTTTTCACAGCGGAACGGCGCAGCGACCGTCGGTTTCGCGCTCGCTCGGTGATAGACTGAGTTGACTGGAACGAGCGCTCCATCGCTCGTGGCGTCCAGGCCCGACGAAGACGATCAGTTGCAGCTCTCGAGGGCTTCTCCCCTTCGATAATTTTATCGTTGTGCCGTTGCCCTGCCTGTTGCATTCAGCGTGGACTACGCAGTGACACGGACGCTTCGATCTCCTCAGCAAGAGTCCGTGTGGTAGTACGCCGCAACCATGGGCTCCGGTGCATCACTCGATGAGCGATCCAACATGCAGACACGATCGCGCGTCGTCGCGGCGCTGATGAGTCTAGCAAACAAACCACACCATGCACCTCTCGTTGCAGCCAAGACTCAGTGGCGAATCGCAGCGCCGTACGCAGGTACCTCGGCCGAGCCGACAGGCATGGAGCAGGAGCTGCAGAACATCCTGAACGACCCCGTCGGACAGAAACACATTGGCATGTACGCAAAGAAGATCATGACGTCCGAAACGTTCTTCTGCTGGGTCGAGATCAAGGAATTCCGAGAGGCACCGTCCGTCGGCTACCGCAAGTCGCTCGCCAAGCTCATCCACAAAAAGTACATCAAGAACGGCGCCCCGATGGCGCTCGGCAGCATCACCTCGGAGCTCATCGACTACTACGACGTACGTCTGCCTCATGCGTTGTGTTCATGCTTGATTAAGCTCACGCTGTGATGCCACTGCTGTAGAAACGGATCAATGACATGGAGACCGACAGCTCGCTGATGACGCCGCATTTTTACGAGAAGCTGATGGCCCACATCTCGGCAGATATGATCCAAAACACGTTTCTTCGATTCAAGAGCTCCCCCGAGTACGAAGAGTACAAGAAGGAGATCAAAGACACGTACAACAAGGTCACCGTGGACGATTTCGAGTTCCTGGAGCTGCTCGGCAGTGGTGGATTCGGTCGCGTGGTCCACGCACGGAAAAAATCGACGGGCAAACACTACGGTATCTGGGTGTGCTTTCTTCTTATGTGGGTGGCTTGACAGTATGGCTAAGGTGGTGCCTCTTGTCCTTCGCAGCCATTAAGATCCAGCTCAAGAGCGGTCTGCTAGACGAGCACCATGATCAGCTCAGCCAGATCACGTCCGAGAAGGATATCCTCCAGATCTGCCACAATCCGTTCGTGTTGGATATGCACTACAGCTTCCAAACGTCAGCGCACGCGATCATCGTGACTGAGCTGGTGCGTGGCGGTGACCTTGGTGAGGCGCTCAAGTCGTCGAAAGAGGGATACCTGCTGGAGGATCGTGTGCGACTGTATGCGGCCGAGATCGGGCTCGCACTCAATCATATGCACGACCTCGGCTTGATCTACCGCGATCTGAAGCCAGGCAACGTGCTGCTAGGCGAAGACGGCCACATTGTGCTTGCAGACATGGGCCTCGCCGCCGGGTTCGATACGACTTGTATCAAGAAAGAAGAGAGTGGGCAAGCCAAGTACATACCTGTCAACCCCAAGCTCACGCGACGGAAAACCACGGTGGGTACAAGGGGGTACATGGCGCCCGAGATCATCTCTGGCAAGCTCGTCAAGCGAGACCAGCGACCCGGGTACACGTTCGCGGTCGACTACTGGTCGTTGGGGGTCACGATCTTTGAGCTCATGTGTGGGTTCCAGCCCTTCAGCGTGTACACTGGCGGCAACTTTTTCCAAGAGGTGGCAAACGAAGAGATCTTCCGTCTCTCACCGCGCACACAGCATAAGATCGAGCTCCAGAAGATGGCGCAGGGCGTCACGTTCCCACCGCATTTATCCAAGAATGCCCAGGACTTTTTGCGTCGACTGCTGGAGGTCAACGCTGAACAACGACTCGGGTGCAGTGCCGAGAAGGGTTTCCAGGAGTTTATGGAGCATCCCTTCTTTGAGGTGATCGACTGGGAGAAGCTCATGATGAAGCACATCGATCCAAAGTTCAAGCCGTCGCTGCCCGCGCTGACCGACAAGAAGATCTACAACTCGTACGACCACATGATGTCCCATTTCGACATGCGCGACAAGGACTTTATCCGACGTACGTGCGGAGGCCACACTATTCATGCCACGTGTGCTTACTGTATCTTTTCTCCACAGACGACTGGTACGCGGACCCGGACCCTGCGATGCAGAAGCACTTTGAGACCTGGGACTACATCTCACAGTACACGCTACGTGCCGAGCTGGGTATCGCAAAGGAGCTAGACGAGACCAACATCCCGTACAAGGTGCTGCAGCTCACGGGCGAGGACGTCACGAGGAAGAGGTAGAACGACCGCGCGCGCATCCACAACGCAGTTGTTCGTCTGTAATACTAGTAGTAGGCTGTATATCGTTTGACTTGCTCCAGTGTACTACTACGTAGTATTATGTAGTACTATGCAAAATGCAGCTATGGAGTTGGGGGGTTCCTCAGAAGAGTTGATATTTCTATGGAAGAGTTATCGTCCTTTGGACTCAGTGTGGTGGTACGTGTTCATCATAGGAACCCCATTGAATTTTCGACAGCAACATGCATTGGTTTTCGTCCGTCCGCTGACAGCTCGTAGGCGTGGGCTCTTCAGGAAAAAATTAGAGTATTAGTTAGCGTCTCAGCGATCCTTGCAGATCTCCACACTAGGGTATTTTTTCATCCTTAGACGCCACAGCATTCGCGAGCGCTGCCACGCGGACACTGCCAAGAAGATCAATTGCCAAATGCCAACAACGGGGAGCTCTCCATCCTGTCCTTCCAGTCACGCTGCGCCAATCAAATCGTCGCGGGCTTCATCAAACGGGTTTGGCATCATTCAGACTCGGGTCTGATCCAGCAGCTGCCTCGAACCCGTTCAATCTGTCTTATTACAGTAGCTTGGAAGTCTCTGTATTAGAGCGTAGTGCGCTTGTTTAGAGCAAGCCAAGCCACTTCAACATGAATCTCGACGCGAAAACGGCCTGGTCCTATCTGCAAAGCTTGCGACCACGATGCACGCATGGAGGCCTTATCGTCCAACATGAACCTTCATCACCTTCATCATCTCTATCATCAGTTCACGTATGGATCCGTGTGTAATGTGCGCGATTTTTCCCGTCATAGATGTATTCTTGGCAGTGAGTCCTGAGTGTGTGTGTGTCCATCATCAGCAACAAGGCATCCCTTCGGTCCACCACGGGCTGGCGAGGCGATGGGCGCGCTGCTGTCGTGCGTGAGGGGCAAGACGGCGCATAGACAAAGCGTCTTCTACCGCGCCTACAGCATCAACGACGAGCTCGGCCAGCGTCTCCTCTCGGTCGGCATCGGCAAGACCCAGCTCTTCCATCTCCATGAGATCTTCAGCGCCATGGACCGAGGTGAGCACGCA
Organism: Pythium chondricola; assembly: GCA_023337575.1. Lineage (NCBI taxonomy): Eukaryota > Oomycota > Peronosporomycetes > Pythiales > Pythiaceae > Pythium > Pythium chondricola. The sequence continues at coordinate 30,601 of JAADXF010000169.1, forward strand.
GAATCTCGCACTCGTGCACTCGTGTTTGCCATACTGATAGAAACACCGTGTATTGCAAGACCGTTCCGGTGAGATCAGCCTCATCGAGTTCTTCAATTACATCGGTATGTGTGGTCGACGGCCTGGGTTCCTCACCCACTCACAGGTCGACATGCCACCACCTTTGCTGTAGACATCAAGCGCACGCGGTTTTCGGAGAAGGCGTTCTCTGTCATGGACCGCGACGGCAGTGGCGAGGTCGACTTCATCGAGTTCGTGCTGGCTGTGTGGAACTACTGCTCGTTCAGCAAGGCGAGCCTGGTACGGTACTCGTTCGACCTGTACGACCTCGACGGCAGCGGCGAGATCGAGCGAGACGAAGCCAGCCGCTGCGTGCGCGAGATCTGGGGGGACGACTGGGAGCATAACCAGAACGCGCAAAAGGTGATGGCCAAGCTGGACGCCGTGATGCAGATCACGCCCCACGAGCGGCTCACGATGCACATGTTCCAAGACTTTACGCAGCGCCACCCGATCCTGCTCTTCCCGGCGTTCCAACTGCAGACCGAGATTCAGCAGCGCGTGCTGGGCGAGCGGTTCTGGCGCAAGGCCGCGGCCCAGCGCGCGAGCGTTGACCCGCGGGACCTCAACTGGCGAAATCTTGACAAGATGACCAAAGTGTCGCGGCAAAACAGCGAAAACTTTCTACAGACGATCGATACTACATGCGAAGCCGACCTCGCGGCTGACACACACGCGGATCCAAGCAGGAGGCGCTCAAGTCTCCATGACATGTTCTCCAAGGTGCGAGGCCACGGAAACAAGAAGGTGTTTCTGGGCGACGACGAAGCAAATGGTGGTGGCAATAGTGGTACCAACTTGACGGTACCCAGTCCTGCGACGGAGACACAGGTCACCGTGCTGCAGACGAGTGCACCGTCGCCGACAGCCAAAAAGCACAAGAACGCGTCGCATCGACCGCCGTCCATTGATACCACTGCGTCGTCGCCTGGTTCCCAGCATACTGAGCTGTCGTCACCGACACGGAGTCGCTCTGTCACACCGTCGGCGACGCCATCCCCGCAACACGCTGGGACCCCGACACCGTCCAGCTCACCGACCAAGAAGAAGAAGAAGCGGCGAAAACCAGCGAGCGACCTGGTCGTGGAAGACGTGAGCGGTGGGGGTGGTGGGTCGGTCAACTTAGGCTGACCAACCCCGTTCAAGTAGCCACCTTCAACGCACATCGTACTAGCGGCTCGACAGTGTCCAGCAGCCTCACGACGTCGTGTTTCTCACCCAGGAGGTCTCGATGGTGCCCAAAGTGGTCCGTGTACGTGAGCACAAGCCCGCGTCGCTTCCACACATGCAGGTCGGACTGTAGCTTCGGCCCGTTGGCTTCTGTAGAGCCGATGCGAGGGAGTGGGAACCTTCGCCATCGCAGTTCGTGAGGGATCCTCCGTTGCTGCAAGTCGGTCAAGGAGTTTGTCTGGTCGTCTGTGGTAGTGATGGCGCGGAGGATTGGCCCCAGTGCATCCACCAGCACTTCGGGAAACAGCGAGTGGCGATAGAGATCCGACAGTGGAGTGGTCGGTTGTTCGCCACCGGTGTTGACTGTGACCACGCGATACCGGTGATATGCTCGTGGACCGGCGTAGCTGACCACGGCATTCTTCTTGACTTTGGAGTGTCGGTGGTTGGATGGAAGTGGCAGCAACGACCGCGTAAATGCCACGAGCGTTTGGAGCCGCGGGGGTGATTGTGGAGCACTGGAAGTTGTTGCTGTCGGTGCACTCACAGACCCCTCCTTCTGGTTGCTTGTTGCTGAAACCTCTTCCTCGTCAGCATCATCTTGCTCGTTCTTATCGTTCGCATGTCGGCCCAGCGACGGCGAATAGTACAAGAGGAGAAACCCAAGTGACAAAGCCAGCGTAGCACGCATCCTGGCCTCAAAGGCGTCCACGTGTCGGTTGACTTCGTCGTCGATCGCTCGCGCACACGCCTCCCGAAAGAGACGCGACTGGAAGCAAACAACGCATCCATGTGTGTAAGCATCCTAGATATCGGTGATGGTTCTAGGTACACTGGATTCCACGCACCGACTGATTCAACGCAGCTCCTAGTCTCGTTTCCAGTCCATCGTGACGGTCGTAGTGGAAGGCGATTCGACGGGCGAGTGGCCTGGTGGGGGTCACGTGTCAGTAGTTTAATACGTCCCATAGGATCGACCTACCTCTGTCTGCTTCGCTACACTCACTTGGAGATCGTAGAAGACACCGATGGATGCGTAAACAGACCGATAATGAGTCGGCAACGCGAGCTTCTCGCGAGCGCGACGGCTTCTCGCTCTGTCTGGAGGAACGTGATCGCGGGGAGGTCGCCGTGTGCTTCTCCGCCAGCCGAGTCGTCGATTAAGACGCTGTCGGCAGCGAAATTCTCGAGCGCAAACAGCAGCGCGCCGAGGTTCATGCGGTCCGACTTGAGGTGCAGCTCATCGAATCGCTTGGAGAATGACCGCGTAAAATGCAGAGCACCCGTGAGCTCCTCCACAATCACCACGCCGTCCATCGCACGGAATACAGGCGGCTCTCCAAGTGAAGTGTCTACCCACCCGACCAGTCCGGAGCGCAAGTTACACAGCGACTGTAACCGATGTCCTGATATCTACTTTACTGCACACGCCACGTAATCAAGTCAACGTGACCCCCACCCAGCACGGCAGCAACACTCTATCCTCCGTCGTGGTCATGTGTTGCCATTTTAATTGAATGCACATTAGTACCGGTATCTTCAGCAGGCGATCCAACTACAGCTACAGCTCAAGCTGGAAGCTCGCAGGCAAAGCAGGAGGCTCCCACTATGTCGCACACTTACATCACGGCCACGAGTTCCTCGGTCTCGGTCATCCCGCTGTCGTGCTTGGCCTCACGCGTGGTCCAGGTGGCGCCATCGACCTTGGTAAACTGCTTGAGCATCGCGAGCGAGTTCTTGGGCTGGTTGAGCGGCACCATGTGGCCAGCTTCAAACACCTGCAGGAACGAGAACGGCCCAACATTGCGCAGCTTGCCGGCCTTCTTGCCGTCCACGGACCAGTCGTTGTCGGGCGCCTGCTGGAACTCGGCCTTCTTGCTCCAGTCCAGCTCCAGTGTCCACGCCTTGCAACCGTACCAGTTGACGATAAAGTCGGCGTCGCCCGCGTACACGAGCACCTCGATGCCGCTCTCGATCATGGGCGTGACCAGTTGCTGAAAGTTCTTCATCCAGTCGTACGAGAAGCGGCTGTGCACGTCCATGTTGCACGAGGTCCACTTGGCGCTGTGCTTGTTCACGTGGAGCGCCTCGCGCGTCGACTGGAGGTTGAGGAACTTGTCCACGCTCGAGAAATCATAGCAGAGCGGCGGCACTTTGCACTCTTCACGCACGTCGTACACGTTCAGGCCCGAGCCAGCGTAAGGCGCCACCAGCGCGGCATTGCAGAACGCCTGTGCTGCGAGACACGCCGCGTCGCTCTTCTGGCACTTGGTGATCATGCTGGTGCACGGCTTGACCGCGGCCTCCATGGCCAGGTACACCGGGTATGCCACGGCCTTGACGCCGTACGTGTTGTTGTAGGCCATCTGTGGGTAGTACTTGTACTGCACCTCTGGATCCGTGAGTCCGTTGCCAATACTGATGCCCTGCAGGTTGATATGGAGTCCTTCCTTGTTGTTGTTGCCTTCAAACACGCGGTGCGCGACCGCCGGCACGTAGTGTCCGCCGTAGCTTTCGCCAAACACGTAGAACGGTTGCTTCTGATACTGTGGGTACGCCTTGAAGAACGACTGCAAGAAGTGGAACATGTCGTCACCGACCTCCTTCTCCGTCGAGTCGTACTCGCTCTCGTCACCGTACGAGAAGCCAACGCCAACGGGCTGGTCGATCCACATGATATTGGCACGCTCGTTCCACGAAAACGGGTTGCGCTTGAGGGTGAGGTCGTCGTTGACCGAGCACGGGCCGTTCTCCTGGAACAGCGCGAGGATGGACGAGCACCCGGGCCCGCCGGTGAGCCAGATGATCACTGGGTCGTTCACCGGGTCGCCGCGCGACTCAAAGAACCAGTAAAAGTAGTTCTTGGACTTGGAGCCGTCGATGTGGAAGTAGCCGCTGTACTGTTTGGTGGCGTCGCAAAAGTCGGCGGCCACCGGCTCGCTGGTGAGGGAGAACGTGGCGTTCGGAGGCGCCGCGGAGACCGTG
>JAADXF010000170.1:0-34542 GCA_023337575.1 Pythium chondricola
CTATTAGCATCGCCATTACATCGCCTGAGACAACGAGGAGGTCACGCCCTGGAACTTGGTGGGCTCGCGAGGCACCGGATCAGGATGCTGCCCACTCTTCCGGATCTCCCAAGCTCGCCTTTTAGGACAGGCTCGAGTTCTGAAATGGTCTAAAATCTGTCTCACTTGACATGCAGCTGACGTCGCTATTGCCGCCTTTGGCGAAGCGGAAACACCCGTATGTACTGACACAAGTGATCTCAACCCTGTCCAAACCGATCATGTACCCTGTCTAAACCGAACTGTACATACTGACACAAGTGAGCTCAACCCTGTCCAAACTGATCATGCACCCTGTCTAAATCGATGCGTATGTACTGAAAGAAGTGATCGCAACCCTGTCGAAACCGATTGTGTAACCTGGCTAAACCGTTACTGTCGTTTGTGTATCTCCTGAGATAAGCTTTCTGTGGGCAACAGGGCCCTTTGCTTAAACTCCAGCTGGTGCTGGTGAATCAACAGTGGTGATGGTTCAGTGCCGAACCCCTAACCGTAATGGCCAATGGTGGCTTTTTACTCGTTTTGCACTGAGGGCCCCAGTGCAAAACCTCAGTCTGGGGCTTTGATCAGAGATCGGGTCACCAGCTGGATGGAGCGGCCAATCCAGTGATGACGCCGGAAGGCAGAGAGCCGTCCAGAGTCCGGCCTCTGGAGCGCATCCAGGGTCCAGGGTCCAGACCTCCAGCCCATGCGTGCATGCCCATCCGGACGGAAGAGCTCTTCAGCGTGACTCAAGTGCCGCGCTGATCTGACCCGACTCACTCTCTGCTCGATCATTCTTCTTCCCCGTCCACCATGGCGCCGACGTCGCGACACCGAGCGCTATGTTTCCTGGTCGTAGTTCAAGGTATGTGCGCTTCGTTTCTTGTCCTCCACAACCCATTCAACCGACTGATACTTGCGCGCAATTATCGCAGTCGTGTGTATAGCACTCCTGTTCGACACGATGGCCGCCGATATCTGTGAGCAAGTCACGTCGTGTCGCCGCAACGGCGGCACCGCGTGCGACCGCAGCACAGACTCGTGTCCGCCCTGTATCTACGAGTTCCAGGACGCGTTCACGTGCTGGGAGAAGAACAACGTGACCAACACGTGCCCGTTCACCGGCGTCAAATACGACTGTTGTACGTGGCGGTTGCGATGGATTCCGTTGTTGTGTATCAATGCTGACGCTGATGTGATTCACCCATCCAATACAGCCAACGAGTGGACACAGAGTGGCAACGGAACTGCGACCGCAGCGCCGACCACGTCCGACAACAGCGACTTGATCATGTACGCGGCGATCGGCGGCGGCGCGCTCTTGGTTGTCATCCTCCTCATCGTGTTCATCGTGCGTCGGCGCCGACGCGGCCGCAACATGCCACAGTTCGGCATGCACTCGCCGCAGGCCTTTAACACCAAGCGCGGCGGTGCCAAACAAACCACCGCCAACACGCCCTACGCCAACGTGCCGCCCACGGGCAAGGCGAACGGTGCGTACGGCTACCACCGCAAACACTCGGACCCGGTGCTGCTCGAGTCATCCATGGTTAACCCGTCGTCGGACTACTCGACCAACAACACGACGACGGACTCGCTCGACGCTATGCTCACCGACAACACGCCGCCCACCGCCGTGCTTGGAGACCCACCACTCCCTCGCACCCGCAGCAAGCGTGGCATCAGCCGCAACTTTCCTCGCCTCAACTCGGGCGGCAGCGGCGGACGCAGCAGCGCCGCGTACAAAGAGCAAAAGACATCGCGGCCGAAAGACCCGCACCCACATGCTCCCCAGCACGTCGCCCACCCGCCGTCTAGATACATGCTGGCGCACGACAACCCGAACGTGCTCGGCGAGTACCTCAAGTTGAAGCAGCAGTTGGACAGCGACAGTACGAGTGACTACCCGAGCGACACGCTGAGTCTGGACCGGTTCTCGGTGCAGTCCGGGTCCACGATCGGCGGCGCCGAGTCCGAGTACCTTGGTGATCTCATGCGGTCCCGCACCGAGAGCGAGTGCTTCAGTGAGATGTCGTACAACGACGAAAAGTACTCCTTTAGCGAAGGCGACGACACCGACCTCAGCGCCAGCGTCGTGCGCAAGCTGGACAAGGAGGTGGAGATCTGAGCCCACCCATCGTCCACTCTACTTTATTTGCTACTAGTAGTCAGGTTCTCTGTGTTGTCGTCCACTGTGTGTTGTAGATTGGGTGGGACCTATTACTACTACGTCGTATTATACTTCGTATTAATAATACTAAGTAATACCGGGAGTACACCCTATCGATTTTGACAATAGTAATATTCTTTTATAATTGAGCCTTTACAAGCATGAACAAGTCGAGGCTCGATGCGGCCACGTACAGTACGCTCATACCGACTCTCGTATTCGGCTCTCCACGTCGTAGTGGATCGCTCTCTTACTTACTACAGAACTCCTCCAGTCGACTACCTGCCCTAGGGTCGTTGGCACTACATACTGCCACGCGTCCTCCTCACAGTGTGTGCTACGGTACCGACCTACACGTCCTTCCGACTCACGCGGCCTCTTGTGGCGCGCTTGGAGCGGCTGGCGTCGTCGACGTCGGCGTGGTCATCCTCCACGTCCTTGATCATCTCTTCGTGCTTGTCGATGCTGCTGTCGCTGTCAGTGCTTTCCCGCGACTTCCCCCGAGCGGTCGTGTTGGCGTCATCCCCCGCGACGGCGCCGACATCCGACGGGGTCTCCTGCTCTTCGTTGGCGTTGGTCTGGTGCTGTTGTTGCAGCTGCTGCGGTTGGTTGTTGGCGTCGGTAGGGGCGTTGGTATCAACTGACGTCTTGACCACACCACCACCACCACCGCTGATACCGTTGGCATTGGCGTTGGTGTTGGGCGGCACGCCGTAGCGACGCACGCATTCTTCGGCGATGAAATCCATCACCTTTTGGAACACACGTGCACGGATCTCGTTGCGCTCGTGGCCTTCGAGATACGACGGCAGCGGCACGATAATGCCATCGAAATCCTGCATCGGCATCGGGTACGGCACGTGCGTCGGCGCCGGCTGCGGCGGCGCGCCAGGCAGCAGCACCGCGCCACCGTTGGCCATCATCTCGCCCATGCCGACCATCTGCGAGGCAGCGGCGGCGGCTGCGGCGGCGTTGCTCGCAGCCATCGCGTCGCCTGGCAGCGGATGGAACGACATGCCCATCATGGCGTTGCGTGTGAGAAGCGCGTGCATGTCCTCGGCGCCGGCAGCGTTCGGACTCATGCGCACCTTGGCGCCGTATGGCGCGTAGCGTGCGCGCTGGAGGTTGGTGGGGGATGCGTCTTTGCTGCCGCCGCCACTGTTGTCGCTGTTCTTGTCCTTGCGGGCGTAGCGGTTCTTGGCGTCGAGTTTGCGCTGGTGCTCGTTCTGTCGGTGGCGGTGCTCATCGCAGAGGTTGTGGGCCTGGCCCGAGGTCTTGAGCGCGCGCTCGTTGTTGCACTTGCCCGTCTTGTAGAGGCACTTGCCCCGGTAGCCCGGCCGCGTCGTCTCGTCGGCCATCATGTCTGTCGGCTTCAAATATCGCGAGGCGCGAAAAGTTGGTGGCGGGTCTGATCCTGAGCTCCTCGGACAAAGACGGTCTGATTCTCACTCACGCGGAGAGAAAGAGGAAGAAAAATGCCGACACCACACAAAATTCAAACCGGAAATATGGATTGATACCGGTACTAAACCGGTATCCGTCAAACACACCGATTAGTCCCATATTGGGCCAACATAGGCTAATTAATGGCCGTGGTGGAAGCGAATGTGGACCGAGACCTTGCCTGGGTGGGTGTCGTCAGCAGAGAGAGCCTTGGTGGTGTTGGCATGGGCCACGTCGGCGTACTTGACGGAGCGGGCGTGGTCGAGCTTGAGGTTCTTGAGTTCCGGCTTGAGCTCACCCTTGGCGTTGAAGATGCCAAAGTAGCCTTCGACCGTGCTGTCCGACTTCTCCGTGTGGAGCTTCCACGCTTCGTCAAAAGCAGCAAAGTAGTAATACTTGATGTTTTGCTTCTTGGCAAGCTTGTAGAAGTCAGCAAAGAAGCGCTACAGTACACAGAGTGATGTTATAAGCACCAGCATTCTCCAGGCCACATCAGACACACTAACTCACCGCCGAATTCTGAGGCGACGCCACACTAGCACCAGCGTGGACACCTCCCGAAGCCCAGCCAGTCTCACCAATCACCACCGACTTCTTGTACTTATTGGCAGCCTCCACGACCTTCTGGTAGCGCTTGAAGAAGTGGGCGGCAGCCTTGTCGGCCGCGACCTTCTCCCAGAATGGAAAGAGGTTGACCGACACGAGGTCCACCACCCTGATCAGCTCAGGATACTGCAGGTAGATGTCACCAATATCTCCGATGGTGACTGGAATCTTGAGCTTGGCATCGACGCAGAGCTTTTTGATTTCCTTGTAGTACGCGATCGCCGTACTGGCGCTCACATCCTTGCGGTAGATCGCCTCACTACCGACATGGATGCTCACAATATTCTTCTCATTGATGAGATTCTTGTTCTTGAGAAGCTCCTTGAAGCGGTTGCGTTCAGCGTCGAAGGTCGCGCGGTCTGGACCAACCCACAGACCAAGTTCCACCTTCATTCCAGCCTTGATGATCGCAGGCACCGCCGCCGCCGCCTGGTCACAGTCCGTGAGACTGTACAGGCGAACGATCCCCGTCACTTTCTTGAGCTTCTGAAGCTCGGATGCGATCTGCGAGGCGCTCTTGCATTTCTGCGCTGGCGGTGCCCAGTCAGGACCCACGCGGATGTTGTAGTTGATGCCGTAGAGCTTGAAATCTTGCGCCTCCACCGAGGTCGAGGAGAGCATCAAGCAGAGTGCCGAGGCAACAAGGCCGAGCGTCGCGCGAAATGAAGACACCATCGCGCCTGGTTGCGGGGAGGAGAATCTGCGAGTGATGAGCTCAAGTGACGAGCTCAAGCATTGATGAGCACTCACAGAGTGATGGTCACAAATCAGGTTTCCGAAAAGGAACCGTTTTATGGTACCGAATGTTAAAACCACCTTGTTTTGATTATAATGTCTTCCCGCCAACAAAAGCAAGAGCTCAAGCAATCAACCACGATGAAGCGTCAGCGCGAAGACGACCACCAGGGGCCGGACGAGCAACACAGCAAGCGATCCCGCGCTGCGTACAACCACTCTCGCGGATCAGACGGGCAGCGTTGGGATGATGCGCGCCGCAATGATAGTGCTCCTGATCGCGGCAACGGAGGCGACAAGCAAGTGCGAGTACGCACGCTGAAAGATGAGCGTGAAAACGACGAGCACCGCCTCGCTCAGCGACAGAAGCAGATCGATTACGGCAAGAATACGATCGGCTATGATCGCTATTGTGCCGAAATACCACGGTGCGTTCTGTCAGCGATGAGTGCCATTGCTGCGACGTATGCTTAAGGGTTAACCATTTTAATTTTTTTGTAGGCACCAACGCCGCCGTGGTGAGCACCCTATGACACCAGACAAGACCCTCAAAGTCAGCAAGAAGCAGTTTGATGGCATGGTGAGACGGTGGCGCCAAGCGCTGCACGACTACGACCCCCCAGAGCTCAAGCAGCAGCTGGAAGCGGCAGAACAACAAGTGACCGCGCAGCAACAAACGACACAGTCAGGAGATGCTGCTGCGGCCGTCGACGATGCTGATTTGGATCCCGAGCTCGCTGATCTCGATCCACGTAACCACACTCGATCGGAAGGGCCGTCCATTTTCGATGAATTCCATGAAGATGACGACACGGCGACCCACGGTTTCGACGACGACGACGACGACGATTTGTTGTAGTACTGTAGCGTGTATTAATGAGACGAGAGGAACTGCCGACGCAGCTCCAGCGCTTGCAAGAAGAGATCAATGTCCATGCTATCGACGTTGCGCATGACTCTTGCTTTCAGTTGGACCTGGCCTTGCTGTGGATAAATAAACACATTGGTCACTGGTGGCCAATCTCGTGCAAGGACACACGCTTGATCCGTACCACGCGGCTCGTTTCGCCGAGAAACTGGTACATGGATCCAATGCGCAGCTCCCGTCCGCCGTCCATCGCTAGTGTACTTGTATCGATGACGAGCTGTGATCCTTGAAAGGAGATCATGGCTTGGCTTCTCGCCGCATCGTACCCTTCCAGCCTTTGCTCAGCAAACTATCAACACGTCATCCTAGAGAACAGGCCACAGACATAACCGTACCGTCCTGTGACCCGTACGGAGCGCTGCTGCAGCCGCGGGTCGCTTAGCACCTCGGCGATGTGCACGATCTCGGCATGACTCGTCATTTTGCTTTTTTGGGGGGAAATTCATATCCGCAATTCTATTCCCAATTTATGTTGCGCGCATGTTGCGTTAATTCCTACACAATTGATTGGCGAACACCGACCACGAGAAACCAAACGGCACACTCCAAAATGGCATCGGCGAAGGAGCAACTCACGCACGCCGACGCGGCGCTGGAGAAAGCCCCAGCGGTTGCGCCAGTGGCCAACGCCACCACAGAGATCCCGCGCGGTCGCCCTGTGAGCGGTCGGGTGTGGAAGACCACACAGAAGACGCGCTTCTCGTCGGTCAAGTACAAAGGCACCAAGGTGCTGAGCACAACGTGGGAGCTCAAGATGGACAAGCGCGCCAAGCTCAAGGAGATGAAGGATATGGAGGCGGAGATCAAGTCCCGAAAACAGGCCGAGAAGGAGGAGAAGAAGCGCGCGCGCGAGGAGCGCGAGAAGCGCCGCGCCGAGAACGAGCTCAAGTCGGCGTCGGTCCAAGTGGTACGTACGCCGTTGTTGTACACGTTATTGGCGGTGGATGCGATGCTGATGGTACTGAATGCCTGCACAGATCTCGCGAACACACCGCCTCAAGACCATGAGCAAGAAGCAGCTCCGAAACGTCAAGAAGACGATCGTGAACAAGCACGGCGTCGTCGAATACGTGCCTGTATACACCAAGTAACTCGACCCGCATCCCAATACATGTCCCCTTTCCTAGATACGAATGTTTGGAAGCTTACGTGCTTGCTCCTGTCTTGCTTGGATCCATCTAAGCTCATAAAAAAAAACACCCACAGTCTCATGTACTGACGCAAGATATTGATAGCCAGCATCCCATCGTCCCACCCCAACCGGCCACGCATGTTCGAGGAACTTGACTAGCCATACGAGGCGCTCACACGCCTACGAGATCGCAGGCACAAGCTCGGCGACTCAGATCGAGAGGCGAATGCTGCTATCATACATACTCACTCCTCAACTTACGACCTACCTGCCGCCTGCCAGTCATCTTGAGCATCCACTGCGCCATGTTCCAGTTCCTGCGACTCACGATGTTGGCGTCCGTCACCTCTCTCTTCCTGGGTCTGTCTCCATCCGCTTGCTCGGCGAAGATGCAGCTGTACGGCGTCAATTATAACATGCGCAACGGACCTGACTGGGCGCCAGCAGAGCAGAAGTGCAAGTCCGCCTCCGACGTCGACGAGGACCTGGCTGTGCTAGCTGGGGTCACCACCCGCATCCGCATCTTCAGTCTCACTGACTGTAACCAAGGTGAAGCGGTGCTCGCCGCAGCCAAGAAGTACAATCTCCAAGTCCAGCTTGGCCTGTGGGTGAGCGCGGACAGCGAGGTGTTCACTGCCGAAAAGATGAAGCTGATCCAGTTGCTGGATGCTGGCGACCTGATCACACCCGAGACTGTGCCTGGTATCCACGTGGGTAGTGAAGCACTGTACCGAGAGGAAGTGACAGAGACCCAGATCGTCGCGTATATGAAGCACATCAAGAGCGCTCTGGTGGCTCGCGGCCTGCCGATCCCTGTCACCATCGCAGACATTGGCGACGTGTACCTGGCGCACCCAGGGCTGGTGGATGAGGTGCGTCGTCTTCGTACCCTAGCGTGCTATGGAGATAGGTACTGTACTGACGGTGCTGAATGGTAGGTGGACTACGTGTCTGCAAATGGGTTCCCGTTCTGGGAGCGCGTGGGCGTGGATGGCGCCGCCGACTACTTTCACTCGCGGATGAAGCCATTGATGGACAGGGCGGCGGAGCTAAACAAGGACTTTGTGATCAGCGAGACGGGCTGGGCATCGCAAGGGTCCCACGTTAACGCCTCGGTGGCCAGCCCCGCCAATGCTGCGGTGAGTTGGCACATTGATTGGATGTTTGTCAAATGGCCATCTCGGACTGATGACGGTGTCGGTATGTTACTGTAGAAATACCTCCAGGACTTTCACAAGCTTGCGGTGCAGCATGGGTGGAAGTACTACTACTTTGCTGCCTTTGACGAGCTGTGGAAGAACGAACAGCAGGGCCTGGGCCACGACGGCGTGGAGGCCCACTTTGGTCTCTTCACGCGTGACCGCCAGCTCAAGCCCGAGTACGCCGCCTTGGAGCTGGGTGCGAAGATGGAAGACGGTGCTGCTGACTTGCCGCCAACTCCACCGTCCACACCATCGTCGTCGATGCCACCGATCCCTGGATGCATTGTCAAGCCAAGCGTGTAGTGTTCTCAACCAGTCAATATGATACGGTAATGGATTCATCGTTTGTTCAGCATTTCGCCAAGCAAGAAGCAGAGTTGAGAAGGCAAGTGCAGCGTGGTAGTATAGTGTTCTTTTTGCTCTGGTATGAACGCGTGCGCAGTGGCGTAGCCCGACGTCGGGGCGTAGAGAGAGGTGGATCCATACCTATTCATAGTCGTCCTCTTTCGACCACTTGGCGCTAGGGCTCTTGGCGCCCTTGGCGTCGGCGCGCGACAATTTGGCGCCACTCTTTGCATCGTTGTCGTCGTCGTCGTTCGTGTAATAGGATCTCTTGGACTGCGCGCGGTCCTCTGGGATGTACTTGTACTCGGCTTTGTTGTGCATGATTAGCTCGTCGCCGACAAAGTAGAAACTGTCCGAGACCGTCGCGTACGGGTGCGCGACCATCTCGTTGATCAGTTCGTTGTCCAGCGGTGGCATGGCGTACACGGCTTCCCAGTTGTTGACGCTGCTCGGGATGCAGAAGCCGAACGTAAAGTCGAAACTCTTGACGATCTCGTCGCGAAAGTAGTGGCGCTCGATCATGCGCAGCTCGTGCACCTCTTTCGGGCCCACCGAGAACTCGAGCGACGTTGAGATGGCCGGTAGACGCAGTACGTCCTCGGAGAACTCGTAGCGGATGGTCCGGTACGAGCTCTCACCGCGCGCCTGCGTCAGGTCCACCTTGGGCACGGCCTTGCCGGGCTTGTCCTTGCCGATCTCGAAGATGGTACGCTTCGAGTCATAGTCCGCGATCCGGAAATGGAGAAACTCGATGCCATATGTGTTGGCGCTCAGCGGGCACAGGAACGCTGTCAAAATGCATCGAGTTAGCTTGTGATTTCAAGAGTAGGAGTAGGATGCCAATCAACGCACACTCGGTAGGCGCATCCAGCTCCAGCACGTCCTCGGGCGTGTATCGTTTGCGCGGCATCGTCTGAGTGATAACGTTGTTCTCGAATCGCGTCGCTGTCGAGTGTGCACTAGAGTTAGAGCCAATGCAGCCAACGTCCGTTGAAGGCCAACGTCGACTGCGAGCGCGATCTTCGGGCGTCGCTTGGTGTGCCCAAGGGTCACGAAGAGTCGTGACTGGATTGCGCAATTCATTTTTGAATTGATCTCCTTATTCACACGTTGGTTACATTGGATTGTGTGCATGTGTTGGTTATTTACCATCTCCACACAAACGTCCAATTGCATTTTGTAGCAAACTTCACTCAGCGCAAGTGGACTCGAGTATGAGCAGGGCGAGGGACGCGCTGTGATACGGTACCGCTTGAATACGAGGACCGACACGGCAGCCCAAAGACACAGGGCTGCAAAGGAACGAAGACAACGGTAGGAGTCGTGATGCAGGAGAGCACGGGCGTCGGCGGGGGCGCGAGCCGAACGTTCCACTCGATCTTCGGCGCCGCGGCGCATCCTCCTCACGACGACGACGATGACGACGCGGTGATGGAGGTCGACGACACAAACAGCGACCTACTCAAGAGGATACGGGACATCCAAAAGCACGGGCGCCACGAGGAGAATGCGGATGCAGACTTGTGGGACGACGACTTCCCAAGCGACAGCAACGAAGACAACAATGAACTGGACACCACCGCCAAGCAACCAACACCGCGGCAACCGACGCTCGCCGACGGGGTGCGTAACACACACATAGACACTGTAGTATGGAATCATTAGAAACTGACATGTGTGCGTGTCTCTCTCTCTATCGGATACATACTAGTACGGCCGGTCCATGGAAGACTGGGCCGACGATGATGAGGAGGAGGAGGGATGGAAGGACGCACTGCAAAGCCGCGTGGACCAGCTCGAACTCGTCGTCGAGAAGAAGGTGGAGCCTCCGCCACCGCCTCCGAGGATCGCATCCGGCTCTGGGATGGGAGCGCCGCCGCCACCGATTCTAAGGTACACGCCTCCCGTGGACCAGCGTGCGACATTGACGCTGTTACCAAAGACCAACCTCACACGGTCAGTGTCCGACTCGGTGACTGGGGTGGAAGAGAAGCGTGCGAGTAAGCTCAAGGCGCCGACAGTCGCAAGGGCGGCATCAAGCGTGAGCGCAACGACGACGAAAAGTATGGCGGCAGCAACGAAGCAGCCAGTGGAACAGGTGCGACGAGCTCAATACCTTGGATAAGCGTGTACGAGGGCTGACAAGTTGGTTCTGTGTTCAGCGAAAGCGCAGTAATTCGAGGGACCTGACGTCGCGGCAACCGCTGACAGCAGAGCACAAACGACTGTCCAAGTCGACGTCGGCCACCGCGGCTGCCGGAGCGAACAGTGTGTTTGTTCGAGCGGTTGTGGCCAGAGGCAGCAACGCAGTTGCTCGCCACCACGAGCCGCGACTATCGGACGAAGGACACGTGGATAAACGCAGCAAGTCGGACGAGCGCGAGACCATGCTTGCGTTGGGTGACGCGGAGGCAGTGCGGCGGTATATCCTCCATGACGTGAAGAAGGTGCGGGTTGGTCGAGGACCATTGCTACAAGCTCACTATCATTAACACAGTGATCCATGCGCCTCATAGATGTCGGTGGAGAGGATCGTGTCTGATGCCACGCGGCTGCACTTCTTGGAAGACTTTTACCGGCGGCATCCTGATGCCTCAGAGAAGAAGACCGGGACGACCACGGCCACGACAGGTCGCCACGCCTCACCGACCAAGAAGCGGGCCATCTAACACGTCACCGCCGCGGTCGGATCACGATTATTTACTCTGTAGAGCTCACGCATTCAAAAGACCACCACGAATCGATGTTTTCTCAAAGACGCCAGTCTACTTGAATCGCTCGACCGCGACCAGGGTGATCTCGTACGCTGCGAACGTCGAGCTGTGCGTCACCAGTGACTTGAGCAGACTCGGCCATGTGCCTTTGTAGAAACCGATCACGCCTTCGCGCTGCAAAATGTCCTTGAAACACGCCCACGATGTTGGGTAGTTGGGGATCACACCGTAGCTTTCACAGCGGGTGATGTCGCGCACTTGCATCCGTTTCTTGATCGTGTCCAACGGGTACACAGCGAGCTTGGACACGAGTCCGGCGGCGGCGCCAGTGCCAACGTATGACAGCGCCCATCGGATGCTTCCCGTGGGGGCATCGAGGGCCGAGTCAGCGACCATACCGTTCAACGTGGAGTAGATACCGAAGCTGAGCCCCATGTAGGGAGCGATCTGGAACAGCGTCGGCCCCAGGCCACTGTAGAACCCGATGACTCCGCGAGTGCGAAGCGTGTGACTCGCGAGGCTCTGCATGGTCGGGAACGGCTTCGGGGTGCCTTGGCTGGCGAAGACGGTGCGAAAGAGATCCAGGGGATACGTGATAATGGTTGCGATGACGCCCGCCGTGGCGCCGTTGACACTGCTGACGACGGTCTTGTGTCGCTCGGCAAACTCTGCCGGCCACACGCTCTGGAGCTGCTTGTACGAGCCAAATTGGATGGATGAATAGGAAATCCACAGCCCCGTGGCGGCGAGATTGCCGCGCCAGAAGGACTTGGCGCCTTCTTCCGCGTGGATGCTGCGAAGAGACTGGAGAAAGCTGACGTATTTCGCATCCGAGTGGGCCGTGGAGATCGGCGCGCGCTGCACTTGGAAGCTGCCAATGGAAGATCAGTTGCATGCATGACAGAACGAAGGGCTACGTGGTCATGACATACCGAATCTTGACGAGGTCTATGACAAAGGGGAAACGACCAAAAGATCCGAGGGTGTTAAACCAAAATGCAATGTTTATTGCCAGCGAGGGGGAGCGAGGGGGAGCCTACCGAAGGGCGCCGCGATCAGTCTCGTGATGCCTCCGGCTACAGCGCCGGCGATTGCGGCATCGGAGGAGGAAGACTCGTCACGGCGTCGGCGCTTGCGATCGCCGTCGCCCATCGCTGGTGCTTGGTTTCTTCTTGCTCACTCGGTCGGTCAGTTGTTGGTTGGTTGTAGATGAAGAGTGATGGTCACAACGAGTTGAACTTGCCCCCAATATTAGAGCGCCTTCCTGCGCGTGGTCGGCGTCGGGGGAGGCGGCACGCGGAAGAAGTAGGAGGGCGCGAGCACGACGAAGATGACAAGGCAGGCAAGCAGCAGATCGGACCAGACGCCGCTCCCAGACGAGAACGACGAGGCGAGCGAGTCGCCGAGGGAGATCGATGTCGTCTTGCTGCTGGGCATTCGCAATTTCGAAACTGAGTGGCGTGCGGTGGGAAACGACGACGGACAAGCCACTCACAGGGAGCCGTTTCAGCGCGTCAGAATGGATCGAGCAACAGCTGCTTATGCGTGCGTCGTAACGGCTTGTTGAAGTGCGTGGCGGTTGTGGAGAAGGAGAAGAAGGCCTGCTCTTGCATCACTGATCAAGCTTCTCCATTCCCACATCATGGCTCGAGGGCGCCTGCTTCGATGGAGCTCAGCAGTGGCTGCTATCGCTGCCTTTGCGATCTCGCACTCTGTAGCGTGCACGATGATTGCATTTGGCAAGCGGGCGACCAAGGACGGATCCACGATCGTGTCTCACACGGATGATGCAGGGGGTGACACGGGCGACCTCCGCCTCGTTCGAGTGCCGTCGCAGCATCACTCACCCGATGCTAAGCGACCGGTGTACTGTCTCTACGGTGGATATCCTCGGGTGGTGACGAAGCACGGTGCGGACGCGTATCACCCCGTGGGGCACCAAGAAACTTCCAAGCCAATCGGTTTCATTGACCAAGTCGAGTACACGCATGGATACCTAGAGCAAGACTACGGCATCCAGAACGATGTACAACTGAGTATTGCGGAGAGCACATGCAACTCGAAGACGTATGGCTGGCCAAGCAGCCTCCCGCACGGAGACAACCTCTTCTCCATCGGCGAGCTGACGCGTCTTGCGCTGGAGCGATGCGATAATGCACGGTGTGCAGTCCAGTTGATAGGCGATCTTGCAGTGGAGCACGGATTCTATGGAGACTACAGCGGGACGCCCGAGAATCCAGGCCACGGCTCAAGTGAAGCGCTTGGTATCTCCGACAAGTACGGCGAGGTGTGGATCTTCCACGTTCTCACTGGTCCTGGGAACGCGAGTGCAGTATGGGCGGCACAACGCCTGGCAGATGAACACGTTACGGTTATCCCCAACGACTTTATCATCGAAGGCATTGATCTGGAAGACAAAGATCACTTCATGGCGTCATCCAACGTGTTCAGCTTCGCACAAGAGATGGGGTGGTGGGATCCTCAGAAGGAGCCCTTCAGCTTCAAGAAGGCGTACTCGTATGACCCTGTTGCGACTGGTCCAAGACTCTTTCTCGATGGTCGCACGTGGCGAGTATTCGATCGCTTTGCCCCCTCCCTGGGGTACGTGCAAGAGAAGCCGCACTTCCCGTTCTCCGTCCCAGTCGATCATCCGGTCGAGGTCAACCAAGTCATGGATATCTTGCGGGATCACTACGAGGGTACTCCATACGACATGACCAAGGGACCTGCTGCAGGTCCATTTGGGAATCCTGTGCGATACAGCGGTGCCGTTCCAGGTGGCTCGGGTGGTTGGCAGCGAGCGATTTCGCTGCATCGGACTCTGTTCAGCTTCGTACTGCAGACGCGTGGCAATCTACCCGATGCAGTTGGCGGGATTACTTGGTTCGGACAGAGTGCGCCGCATGGCACAGTCTACGTTCCATTCTCCGGGGCGCAGCGTACGTTGCCTGAGTCGTACCGCCAGGGCAAGCAGAGCGAGTTCTCCTTTGCTTCAGCCTGGTGGGCCTTTGACTTTGTCAACAACTGGCGTACCTTGCGCTACGATGCAATCAGCGAAGACGTGAACAAGAAAATCAGTCGATTGCAAGCTGAAGCTATCGATCGCCAGGCACGATTCGCGATTGAGCTGGCCGACGGAGAAAGCATCGATTTGAAGATCCTCGAACACGAGAACAACGCCTTCGCGGACCATGTGGTAGCCGAGTGGTGGGCACTCGCGTGGCGACTCGTATCCAAGTACAGTGATGGTTACATCACGGTTGGAGAGAAAGAGGGCGAGATGCAGAGCCCTGGGTACCCGGCGTCCTGGGTGACCCTCACCGAGTTTGCCAAGTGGCCCACGGTGGACCAACCGACCACGAACCTGCGCGAGATGCACGCCACAACCATCGAGAATGCATCATCCACCAGTACCCTCTGCATTGGTATTGCGATCGGCGTGGCGGCTACTGTGCTGGCCATGCACGTGCACCAGACTCTGCGTCGCCGTGGCTCATATCGCCGCATCTGAGTTGGCTCACCTCTAATACATGGTATGAACCTCTACATTTGCATAATGAGGGTGTGCGAGATGCACTGTCAACCCTCTCACATCCGATCACAGCTGGTTCATCGGATTAGACAGGATGATCTCTCCACCAATGGAGGGTGTGGAGAATCTGCGACGCGCGCCGTCTGCACCTCGACACCAAGAACCAAACGTCAGCTAGGCACCGCTCATTCGTTTCCGCCACACCTCCCACCAGAAATCATGCGCTGGCTGCAGCTCTCTCGTGCGGCGTCGCGCCACGCGCGCGCCTCGCCGCTCCTGCCGCGCCGCCTCCAGCGTGTCGCTGCCATGAGCTCCTCTTCGTCCACGGATGTGCGCTCGTTCGCCCCCGGTGTCGAAGTGCCCGAGGGCTACATGAACAACCTGCGCAACATCGGTATCTCGGCCCACATTGACTCGGGCAAGACGACGCTGACGGAGCGCATCCTGTTCTACACGGGGCGCATCAATGCGATCCACGACGTGCGCGGCAAGGACGGCGTCGGCGCCAAGATGGACTCGATGGAGCTCGAGCGCGAGAAGGGCATCACAATCCAGTCGGCCGCCACGTACTGCTCGTGGAAGGACTCCAACATCAACATTATCGACACGCCCGGCCACGTGGACTTTACAATCGAAGTCGAGCGTGCGCTGCGTGTGCTGGACGGCGGCGTACTCGTGCTCTGCGGCGTCTCGGGCGTGCAGAGCCAGTCGCTGACCGTGGACAAGCAGATGAAGCGCTACGGCGTGCCGCGCGTCGCGTTCATCAACAAGCTCGACCGCATGGGCGCCAACCCGTGGAAGGTGATCCGCGACATCCGCCACCAGCTCAAGCTCAACGCGGCGGCGCTCCAGGTCCCGATCGGCGCCGAGAACGACCTGGAAGGCGTCGTGGACCTCGTCACCATGAAGGCGCTGCGCAACCGCGGCGACAATGGGGAAGAGATCGAAGAGTCGGACGAGATCCCGGATGAAGTGCGTGCTCTCGCCGAGGAGAAGCGTGCCGAGATGATCGAGAACCTCGCCGACGTGGACGAAGAGATTGGTGAACTCTTCTTGATGGAGGAGGAGCCGACCGAGGCACAACTCAAGGCAGCGATCCGCCGCGCCACGATCGCGCACAAGTTTGTGCCCGTGCTCATGGGCTCGGCGTTCAAGAACCGCGGCGTGCAACCGCTGCTGGACGCCGTGCTGGCGTACCTGCCGGCCCCCACCGAGATCCACAACTTTGCGCTGGACCAGGCCCACAACGAGGAGCAGGTGCTGGTGCCGTGCGCGCCCGCGGCGCCGCTGCTCGCGCTCGCGTTCAAGCTGGAAGAGGGCAAGTTTGGGCAGCTCACGTACATGCGCGTGTACTCGGGGACGCTCAAGCGCGGCGGCTTTATCTACAACATGGCCGACATGAAGCGCATCAAAGTGCCGCGTCTGGTCAAGATGCACTCGAACGAGATGCAGGACGTGGACGAAGTCACGGCGGGCGAGGTCGCCGCCATGTTCGGCGTCGAGTGTGCCAGTATGGACACGTTCTGTGACACCAACGCCGGCAAGTTTACCTTGACCAGTCTCCACGTGCCCGAGCCGGTCATGTCGTTGGCGGTGAACCCGACCAACAAGACGCAGGTCGCCAATTTCTCCAAGGCGCTCAACCGGTTCCAAAAAGAGGACCCGACGTTCCGTGTCCGCGTGGACGACGACAGCAAGGAGACCATCATCTCGGGCATGGGTGAGCTCCACCTGCAGATCTACGTCGAGCGCATGAAGCGCGAGTACGGCGTCGAGGTGGCCACGGGCGCACCGCAGGTCAACTACCGCGAGACCGTGCGGTCGCGTGCCGAGTTCAACTACTTGCACCGCAAGCAGAGCGGCGGCTCGGGCCAGTACGCGCGTGTGGTTGGCTACATTGAGCCGATCCCGGAGGGCGAAGGCGACGGTGTCGAGTTTGTCAACGCGATCATCGGCAACGCCATCCCCCCCGAGTACATCGCCGCGTGTGAAAAGGGCACCCACGAAGCCGTGCACAAGGGCTGGCTCGTGGGCCACCCGGTGCAGCGGCTGCGCGTCGTGATCAACGATGGCCAGGCCCACTCGGTGGATTCCAGCGAGCTGGCCTTCAAGACGGCGATGGTGCAGGCCATCCGCCAGGCATTCACCAAGGCCGACCCGGCCGTGCTCGAGCCCATGATGGCGGTCGAAGTCGAGGTGCCGAACGAGTTCCAGGGCACGGTGATCGCCGAGATCAACCGCCGCCGCGGCCTGATCAACTCGAGCGAGGCCGACGAGACCCAGACGGTCGTGCGCTGCGACGTGCCGCTTCAAAACATGTTTGGCTTCTCGACCGACCTGCGCTCCAACACGCAGGGCAAGGGCGAGTTTACGATGGAGTACAAGGCCCACGACTACGTCACGCGCGACGTCCAGGAGAAGCTCATGGCCGACTACCAAAAGGCCCTCGCCGCCAAGAACAAGTAGATAGACAACCACGGTGTGTATGTAGAAAGAGACCAAACAAATCACAAGTCGATCTATCAGTACGATACGACTGCGTCCTGCGCTGCCACTTGGATCGGTGGATCGTCCTGCGTCTCGACGATTGCGACGGCTGGGGCTGTCACCGCGACAGCGCGCTCCTCCTCCTCTTCACTATCCTCCTCTTCACTATCCTCCTCTCCACTATCCTCCTCTTCACTATCCTTCTCCTCCTCCTCCTCGATCCGCTGGGCACTTCGCCGCGGCCGAGTACCTTTGCCCTGTTGCTCCTTGATCGCGTCCGCGAACGCACCCAGCCGCTGCTGCACGACCGCCCGGTCCACCGTCTCCCGCAACGCATCGAGCAGCGCCTCGTGCTTGAGCAAGTGGTTCACCAGCAACTGCTGCAGACTGGTCATGACCTCGCGCACGCCATAGCCCCGGCCAGGCGGTGGGTACCGCAGCACGGCCACGCGCAGCAGCAGCTCCATAAAGTCGGTCAGGAACAGTTTCTTGTGGCCGACCGTGGACATCTCGTCCAGCACCAGCAGCTTGCACGCGAGGAACGGGTCTTTGACGTCGCGGATCTTGAACGACTCTGAGTAGACCTGGTACCGCTCCATGACCCCCAGAAACTCGACCAATTGCATGCCCTTCTTCTCCCCAGGCTTGCAGAACTTGCCCATGTTGCGGTTGTAAATGTCTTGCAACTGTGTATCCAATCAGCCCACCACTCGCAACAGCCTCGCTATCAAAAAACAGACAACAAACACGTACCAGGACCACGTGCTCTCTGAATACATCGCTCACTTCCTCGGTGTACAGGAACCGCGTGCGAAAGTCGTTGGGGTCTTCCGGACACACGGGCACGAGGTGGTCGAGGATGAGCTTGTCCACGGCCTTGGCCGGCGTCTCGCACACGTTGGCTGCATACAAAACCCAAGTGAGTTCATCTACCTAGGTAGGTAGGTACAGTAGGTAGGGAACAACTAGACGCACTGCGCAGGTACTTGTTGGTGGCGATGCGCATGACCACCTCCATAAACTCAAAGCGCGTGAGGCTGCGGTCCGGGTTGTCTTTCTCTTTCGCCTCTTGTGTGAGCTCGAGATTCGCCGCGACGAACACGTTCTCACAGTCAGCATACCGACAGTGCTCCGAGGTTTCGTCCAGGATCTTGCACTCGTTGAGGAACTCCATGTACCCACTCCAAGGTACCGAGATGATGTCGGTCTGGATCTGCATGGCGAGCGCTGGTGTCACGGCGGCCACGACGGCCACGCTCGTGAGCACGTTGTGGCCACAGAACTTGCGGTAGACGCTGGCGATGGTTCTGTAGTGGCGTGCCACACTCGCTTCCACCTCCTTCCGCCGAGTAGGGTCCTTGACGAACCGGTCCACTTTACACTGGCGCCAGTCGGCCGCGCATGCCTTTTGCACGAACGCATCCGTGTCCACGAAGCTGCGCTGCACCGACTCGCACCGCCGCCGGCTGAAGACACTGCGGTTGATGTCCCACTTGGCCACGCGGTCCAGGATCTTACCCGTGGATCGCGGCTGCAGTGTGTTGCACGGGTCGCGGCCGTCACGACGTGCACTGCGCAGTACATTCACCCATTGGAGATCGCCAAACACGGCCTCGTTCTTGGCGCCGAGTATCCGCGTGTGGGCCTTTTTGACGTAGTGATGTGTGGTCACGCCGTCGCTGTCAGTCGCTGTGAAAAAGTACTCGATCTTGCCTGGTGGCAGCACACAGTAGCAGTGGAACGACCCGTCCTCTCTCCGCTCCATCAACACACCCCTCCAATCGTCGACAGACACGTGGACGTGAACATTGACAGGATCCGAGCCGCCGTCCTCACTCGGCGTCCACGTGAACCGGTGCTCGTTCCACTGGCCACAGTACCAGCAGAACTTGTCGACAAGCGGTGCGACGTGGGGAGGTAAGGAGCCGCTGCCGCTCTCACTCATGGCTTCTTCGAAGAGTGCAATCGAGTACATCTTGTGCTGATCCACAAGCTTGCACTGTGTCTGCTTTGGAACGAGGAACCCGCGCGAGTCCATCACGCCGCAGTTGCCGCTCATGTGCAGACCGATTAGTGTGTGGTTGAGCTCTAGCTGCTTGGCCAGCAGCGTGCAGTCGTCCAGGTCCAGGTGGTTGTTGGCCAGGTCCAAGTGTGTCAGGATCTTGTTGTTGGCCAGTGCATCGGCCAGCGCCGTCACGATCGCACGAGGCTTGAGCCGCTCGTTCGAGTCGAGAGCGTTCCATGACAGGTCCATCACCCGCAGCGATGCGTGGAATTTGAGTGCCTCTACGATCTTGAGCGCGCCGACACCACGTAGATTGTTCCATGCCAGGTACACCTCTTCGATCTTGGCGTTCTCCTCCAAGAACTTGGCGACCGCGATCATCCCAGGAATGCCGAACCGGTTCTCCGAGAGATGGATCCTAGCCAATGTCTGGTTCTTTTGCAACGCGTCGCACAGCACCGCGATGTCACTGTCTCGCAGTTGATTGTGCGATACGTTGAGTGTCGTGAGGCTCTTGGAGCTGCTTAATAGCTCAGCGATCGCACGTGCCGCGCTGGCGCCTAGTGCATTGTGCGAGAGGTTGAGTGTCTGCAGCGTCTGGCTCACGGGTGCTCCAGCTTGCACCAGCGCACAACGTACCAGTCGCGCAGCCACGGCGTCGCTGATGCGGTTGTTGGCTAGGTTGACAGCCTCAACTCCCGGTACGAGCGCGAAGCTCTCGCTGAATGCGGTCGCATAGGCGTCACCCATTCGGTAGTTGCTCAGGTCGATCTCCTGTGTCGTCCCAGCGCCGCTCTTGTCCTGACCGTGTCGTCGTATGATACCCATCGGCTCTGGGGACAGGTGTAGCTTGCGCACGGCGGCGAGGTACGTTGAACGGGCAGAGCGTGGGCGGTCGCTGAGTGGAAGAGTGAGTAGTGGCAGCTTGCTCTTGGCTGCTGGAGTCGTCGTGCTGGGAGGAGTGGTAGTAAGCGTGTGGTTGTTGACCTCCTCCTCTCGGTGGAAGTGATGCCAGAAGGACTGCAGCGCCTCGACACCGACATAGTTGGCGACCACTGGCTCACCATTGGCAGTGGTGGTCTTTGGACGGTCGGCGTCTGCCGCTTCGAGTGGTGAAGGGGGCCGCAAACGATTCGCGCTGTCGATGTGTCGTTGACTGTCGCCGCTGCGCTTAGTCCGTTGCTTGGAGGCCAGCAGCGCAGTGATGAACGTCGCATTAGAGACCTCTTTAACATCACTCCGAGAAGAGGACTGCGTGTCTGGTGGTGATGTGGGGGGTGCCGAGGTGTCAGTGGGCTCGTTCACGAGGTGAACTTTGACCCGTGGCGACGGCTGGGTCGATTTGTGCTGCGTGGCCTTGACGCCATCACTGGGCCTGCGCGAGTTGATTGCCGACTGCTGCGGCGTGGTGCGTCGCGAGGGCGTCGAAGGTGTCGGTACGATGGACTTGAAGTCGTCCTTCATGGTGCCAGGAGTGGCTGTGATGGCTGCAGGCCCAGCGATCGCAGTCAGGCGCTTGAGGTTAGTGGGTATGTGGTGTTCCCCGTCAACGAATAATAAATAGCCTGGGCGAGGTTTCGCGAGTCATTCGGCTATAACAGGAGTATTCTAGTGCTAGTTCGTATTGGCAGAGGGTGGAGCTGGTGACTCCACTTCGCTGTGTAATAGTACTGAAAGCGTCAGCCATCGCAAGAGTTCATCCGTTGTCTCTTCAAGATCACTAGTGTGTCCCTCGTTCGAGGGTTGAAACAAGGGACATTGGTGGCCAAAAGGTGGCCAAACCAAACACCATGGAGAAAGTGGAGAGAGGTCGGTGCGCGCGCGAGCAGATCGCTGTGAATATAGAGCGTTTAACAAGCCCACGTTGCAGGAAACACAGAGCCAAACGAGCAAGCAAGCGAGGCACCTGAGCGGCTGCGGCGCGCCGAGGCTGTGCTGCGCCACCGAACCGGTACAATGCGATGAAGAGTCCATGCTGGTAAGACCTATTCATGCTGACTGATTGCTTTGTAGGACGTGTTGTGCTCGTGCTGGAGCAGTGCATGGACTCGCATAACCACCAAGCAGTCTTGCGCACGGCAGAGGCGCTGGGCATTCAGTATGTGTGGATCGTGAACGCAAACGAGCGCCAGGTCAAGAAGCACAAGACGAATGGCAGCACGTCCGGCCAGAAAAAGATCACCAAGAACTGTGCGTTCTGGCTCACCATGCGCGAATTCAACCGCATCGACGAGTGCATTGCAGCATTGCGGGAAGAAGACTGCACGATCTGGGCGACCGACCTAGCGCCCGAGGCCATGCCACTGACCGCCGAAGCCAAGCCACAAGAGCTGCCCAAGAAGCTCGCGATTGTGATCGGCCGTGAAACGGATGGCGTGAGCGCAGAGATGCTGAGTGCGGCAGATAAACGCGTTTACTTTCCGATCGTTGGGTTCACAGAGAGCCTCAACCTGTCGGTCGCGACGGCGCTGGTGCTCCAGCGCATCATCGACTGGTTCCCATCCATTCGAGGCGATCTGGGTGAGGCCGAGAAGGACGCGATCCGTGCAGCATGGTACCCGGTACTGATCAAGAATCCAACGCAGGCACGCCAGGCCGAGCACTGGATCAGCAACAGCCACGAGATCAAGGCGCTGGACGATCTGCGGCGCGAGAAACTGCTGTACAACGAGTCGTGGATTCCAAAGAGCGTGCGTGCAAAAGAATCCCAGCTGCCTGAGGTGCAGCAGCGGCTAGGCAAGCGGGCGCGAGACCAGGCAGCCGATGGCGACGCCGTTACCTCGTCGGATTGAAAATGGGTTGAAAGACCAGCACTCATAAACTAGACTTCATTAGTCATCTCCTGTTTCCATACGAAACTAAGCTAGTCTAATGGTGAGTGTTGGTCTGCTAAGTTGAAGCCATCTTGATGAAGAGCTCCATCCGACTGGCTGGCCATGTGACGAGCTTCGCCGCAGCGTCGACGCCAGCTATAATATTCAACTGCAGCTCATTCTGGAATTATCCACGTGCAACGCACATCACCACCACCACCATCACCACCACCACCAACAACCTCTCGTCTCTCTCCTCAACATGCTGAGCCTCGTGTTTATGCTGGACATCACCGGCTCGATGAGTTGCGAGCTCGACGGCGTCAAGGAGACGGTCGCCCGCCTCGTCAACACCGTCTACATGGACCACAAGAAGGCGCTTTTGGTCACCATCATCACCTTCACGGAAGACGCCGGTGGCTGCTACGTCACTCGCCACACGTTCGACGACGGCCCGGAAGCCGCGGACTTTGTCTCCAGCATCAAGCTGTGTGTACCGCCTGGGATGGTGGGAGTCAATGCCGGCGGTGGCGATGGCCCAGAGAACAGCAAGGCCGCGCTCACCGAGATGTTGCTGCTCGACGGCTCAATTCCAACGGTGGCGTTCCTCATCACGGACGCGGCGCCGCACTTGATCAGCGTTCGCTCGCAGGAGACGACCCAGGAATTGAACCACCTGCGTACCAAGCACCAGATCATTGACCCGGACCTCTTCTCCATCCTGGATCGTCTTGGTGCTCACTTTGAAGAGAACCTCGTGCTGAGTGTGATCAAGTACTCAGGAACCCGTGAACACCCATTGTACGGTGCCGTGGCCAAGCGCTTCAACGGCGTGCTGATCACCCCAGCGCGACGCACGGCGACCCAGTTAGCGGACGGCTTGATGGTGATTCTCACCCAGATCTTCCACAGTGTGCTGAGTAGTGACACAAGCGAGCCGATGGTGCTCTCGGATCAGACGGCACTGAGTGCATTCACCTTCTACGACCTGGACAACGTCACGGTGCCACAGACTGAACATGGCCTCTCCGGTATCGCGCAGCCTGAGGCTGGCGCGACAGACGAGCTACTGTTCAAGCTGGTCGAGCGTACGACTGTGATCGCTGGTGGCCGCTTCAAGAAGCGCGCGATCACTTCGCACCTTGTGAGTGAGCAGGTAGAGCTGCTGCTGGTGCTGGCCAAGGGCCTCCTTGACGAGATACCAACAGAGGAGGCGATCAACCGCAGTTCGCTGCTGCTGAACAAGATCACGAAGCTCATGGGCGAGGAGCACACGTCGCAGTTCAAGCTCAAGATCGAGGACCTCCAGGCTATGTTGAAGAACACGAAGCCGTCCACGGACGGTAGCAGCTTATCCACGGCGGTGAGTGCGATCACGCTGATGAGTATCGAAGAGACGGCACGTGATCTGTCCCTGGAGGACGACACCGGTGAGGATGTAGCTGTACGTGATCCGTCCGAGTCGCTGCTGGCCGTCGCGAGCTTGTTCCTGGGCCACCTCGCCGTGCTGATGCTGCCGACGCGCATGGGCGTTGTGGACTTCATGGACGCGTGGTCGGCGGTGATCCACAGGGTGTCAAACGACGTCGTGTCAGCCGCCGACTTCCTCGCAATGATCGGTGACAAGACCAGCGTCGCTGGTCTCAGTATGCGTGACCGAGAGTACAACTTCCTTCAGCTTGTGGCCGATCCAAACGATGCGCTGGGCAGTGAGCTGTTGCGCGTCGCCTCGGGTACCCAGATCCTGGACATTCTAACGGCGCTGCTGAGTGGCGCGCCGGCCGGTCTGTTCAGCCCGAATATGTTCCGGGGTACGATCTCTGCGTGTTTGATGACGCTGCTAGCGTCCAACGAGCTGAGCGAGTTCCAGTGGCAGGTGGCGGTGAAGATGGTGCACACCGTGCGGCTGTTGATGGGCGTTGTGCCAAACAAGCTGACGCTGGAGCCTGAGTCGGCGATGGGGAAGCTGCTCTTCCGTCTGCTGCGACTCACGAACCCGAAGACGAATGCAACAGGGTCCGTGGATGAGCGAGCTCTGCGCTCGTTTCTGGAGGAGATGGCAGCCGCGCGAGCTCAGAAGTTTGCCAAGTACAACGAAGGTGGGTACCTGGCTCTAATTGAGAGTATGGTAGGGTACACCCACGCCAGCGTGGATGCTGACCCTTTCGCACCGCACGTGCTGCTCGATAGCACGGAGCTCGAATTCACTGAGCCGCACGCTGTTCAAGTCGCGGAGAAGAGTGAGTTCTGCGCTGGCGTGGAGCGGTGTGCCCACAATGTGCTCAAGGCAGTGTACTCGGGTAGTGGCTCTGTGCCAAGCCTCCAGCAGGTGTGGCCATCGTACACAACAGACCTCCCAAAGTTGCTGCTGCTCAAGAAGCGTACGGAACGATACACGCTGATGGAGAGTGCTAAGGGTGAGAAGACCTGGGTCCACGAGGAGACGGTGATGGGCGCCGGCCTTGGATCCGCGCCGCTTTTCCGCCGCTCTGCGTGGGAGATGATGCACTGGAAGTACCAAATTTTCGTTCGCTCGACGCGAACCTTGCGTGCCAACCAAGCAGAGGAAGCGCGCTGGCGCACTATTGTAGCGTTGGTTCGTGCGCCGTTGAAGGAGTTCATCGACAGCCTCAGCGTCCTTGTGCCATCGTCCTCGCGTCGCGAGCACAAGCTGCTGCTCAAGGCGCTGACCGTGTACCAGTCGGGTCTTGGTCAGAAGGAATACGAAGCCAAGGCCGCGATTGTGATCACTGGACGTACGCTCAAGAGCCACCGCATCGTATTCAACCGCGGCAACCTCCACCCGCACCCAGACCGCTTCTTGCCAATGACGGAGGAGTTCATGGCCAAGTTGCGCGAGCTCCAGCAGACCAACAAATGGTCGCTTGCGCACCAGTACCGAGAGAGTGGTCTGCCAAACCACAGCGGGTTCAGCAACGCTGTCCCATCGGCGTGGGCGGCTAAGCGCTCGCTCGAGGCACGCACGTTCTGGGAGCAACTGTAGGTGTTTCAAATGTTTTGTGAAGTATGCTATGGCTACATATTAGTATAAACCAAAAATAGCCTTCAATACCTCTATGAAACGATGACTGCATCGTGTAAAGCAGGTTTCTATCAATTGTATCTGTCGAAAGATCGAAGCGTCGCAGTCCTCGATTGACGCGCATCCAATTCAGCGACAACGATGGCGACACCCAGCGACAACGTGGCCGCCACTATGGCCTACGCATTCATCACGTGGGATGCGAACCTCGGCCGGCGCATGTGTCCGTTGGCAACGTTCGGGTCTCGCGCCGCCGGTGTGCAGACTGCTCGGCTTGTGTGCGTCGACCCACCACGCGCCGACCGCGAGATTCTCACAAACGCCAACGATGTGCGAGGCGCTATTGCACTGGTCGTGCGTGGAGGCTGCTCGTTTTCGGACAAGGCAAGACGCCTGCAGGCCGCGGGTGCAGTGGCGATGATCTTGGCCAACAACACGAGGGAGGAGCCCTTCGAGATGTTTACCATGGCAGCTGATGACCCACACACCGTGGACGAGTCCTCGATCACAATCCCGTGTGTGATGATGTGTCTCTATGATGTGCGAGAGCTGTTCAAACAGTATCCTCCGTCGGTCAAGACGGGCGTGCTGACCCTCGAGATTCTACCGCCAGTGAGAGAGCAAGAACTCGTGGCCGAGTGTGAGCGACAGAGGCTTGTTGCCATGCAGCAACACACACAGCAGTCCTCGACCAGCGCTAAGACAGATGTGCAAGGTAGTGGATGGGGCGCTTCACTGAAGCGCACGACGACGTCGCTGATCAAGCGCTGGGATTCGAGTGCGGCTGCTGCTGCTGACGCGAGTAAAGATGACGGCGGGCAAGAAACACGGCAGCCTCCACTTGACCAGGACACACCTGCCACGGCATCAGAGGCTACCATCAAGCAAGCGCCTCTCACTCACGAGCTCAAACCCAAGCAGCCATTGTTTGCCTTTGTTCAGTGGGTGATCAATGCATCCGAATACGTCGTCTTCTTCGCACCGCTCGCTGACTTTTGCCTCGTGGCGAACAACGCTGTGTACGAAGGCAGACGAGTGGCGTGTGATCCACTCCTTGCAAACCAGGACCCCGTGCGTAATGCCAAGCAACTGGTGGACGCGATCGCCCTCGTCCAGCGTGGTGCGTGTACGTTCCCCACCAAGTTGGAGCGTGTCCAACGGTGTGGTGCAGCGGCGGCGATCGTAGGCAACGACGACGAGACGGATGAAGACGCCGCGTTTGTGATGAGTGTGGACCAGATCAAAGTGGACCATCTCACGATCCCAGCGGTGATGGTGTCCAGACGTGTGTTCAAGCGGTTGCTAGAGGAAGACCAGCCAAGCCAGCTACGTATTCTGTGTCTATCGGGCGAGGCTGCTGCCGAGTGCCTGGCTAGAGTGGGCACACCGATCAGCCTGACAGACGTCCAGCCACCCGTGGTAGAAGAGGAGCAACAGGATACCCAGCGTACCGATCCGGTGACGAGACTTCACCAGGCGTGTCGAGCTGGTGATCACGGCAAGTGCCAGCAGGTTCTGGACGAGTGCTGTGCCCACGAGAGCGCTCGTTGTGAGCTGGTGATGGCGCGGGGCAAGTTCCAACTCACAGCGTTACACCACGCCTGTGCCTCGAGCACTACCAACGAGCATGTGGTGAATCTGCTGCTGCAGCTCGGTGCACAGCCTGATGCTCGTGACCTGGCACTGCAGACGCCGCTGCACCTTGCGTGTCTTGGTGGTGACTCAGCGATCGTGAAGAAGTTGCTGAGTGCATCCTTCGCGAGTCAGGACCTGACGACGGCCAAGAACCTGGGTGGATCCACGCCGATCCACTATGCCGCGATGGCAGGCAGTACAGCGTGCCTCGAGGTGTTGCTCAGCGTCAATGCACGACGCATCGAAGACACTTCCACGTATCGCTTCGACGGCGTGGATGAGCGAGACGTGGACGGAGCGACGCCGCTCCATGTGGCGTGCACTGACCACCACGTCGACTGTGTGATGTACCTAATCGCAGCGAACGCCGACCTCGAAGTCAAGGACAACCGTGGCTGCACGGCTCTTCAGATCGCATGTGCGATGGTGAATGACCCACGGCACTCGCTGCCAGCACTGCACATCGTTGAGAAGCTCATGGACGCCGGCGCGGCGGTGGCCGTGGACGAGGACGCGCCTCTCGTGATCGACTGCATCACCTCCAAGACCATCAAGCGTGAGCTTGAAGTGGCGTTTTTACGACGCGAAGCCATGCAGGCACGCGTCCAGTTCCGACAGCTGCGTTCGCAGGTCGACACGCAGCGCACGACGATCCGTTCACTAGAGACCACGCTCGAGTACATCGCTAGGCAGTACGTCAAGTCAAAGCGCCTTGTGGCTGACCGTGAGCAGCGACTCGGCCGCCAGCAGCGACAGATCGAGCAGCTCCAGGTCCAGATGAAGACGCTGCTGCAGGTGCTTCACGCCAACAACGGTGGTGTCGGTGTCGGTGTCGGTGCGAGCGTCAGCGGGGCGTCTCTGCTGTCCTCCACTTCGAGGGTGGAAGTGTCGGTGGATCAGGTGCAGGATGAGTCGGTGCGTGCGCTGGACGCCGCACTCGCTCGAGATCTTGGCCGAAAGTGCTCTCGCGACAAGCAGTTTGTGCTGGCGCAAACCTACTTTGAGCGATCGCTGGAGCTGTTCCCCTTGCCAGGCGTGGCCAAGATGCTGGACGAAGCCAAGCGATCGCATCGCGATGCCGTCGCGGAGGCAGAGAGGGTCACGAACGCAGCCACGGACGACAGGGCAGATGAGCTGGCACGGCTGCGGGAACAGGTCAGCCAGGTTCCTGTGTCAGAGAGTACGAGGCTGTCACTGGAGCGAGAGATCCTCAAGCTCGAGGCGATGGATACAGACTCGCCTGCGTACGCGGCCGCACTCAAATGGCTCGAGTGGCTACTGGCGCTGCCGTGGAGTGAGGACGACGGTACGAGGAATGTTCTCTCACTCGAGGCGACCGCATTCGATGAACTGGAGCGACTGGAGCAAGAGCAGGAGCACCGTCGACAAGAGCGAGCCGCGTGTGTGATCCAGCGTGCATTCCGAGAGCAGTACGCAATGCATTTGATGCGTCGAGCCGTTGCGACGTCGCGGATTCAGAAGGCCTACTCGTGGTACTTGAAACGACAGCGGATCCGACTCGACCGCATGGAGATCAAGGCAGCGAAAGAGACGCAGAGCTCAACTGACCATCAGTCTGATGCTGCAGCAACTACTAGTGCTATCGCCAAGAAAGAGCTGCAGCCTTTCGACGCTGCTCGCGATGTGGACACGCGAGCCATCGCCAAGTTACGGGTGGCTTTGAAGCAAGTGAACCTACGCCGCGGCCACGCGATTGCGTCGACGAGCTCGTATCATCTCCTGCAGTTGCTACAAGTCAACTCAGCACCAAGTCGAGGCCACGTGAACGCGGAGGCTGTTCGCTTTTACGTCTGGAAGGCCTGGGGACCCACGGTTCATACCATTCAGAGCTCGGTGAGTGGACCGTACGAGGACGCTGCGACAGCGAGTTCACGGTTCGATCGCCTTCTACGCGAGATCCCCACCAGTGAATCGTCTCTCGCTCCGCCTGTGTGTGGAACGACTAAGGAACCTGCGGTCGGTTCCCCCTCGTGGAGCTCTCTGCGCGCACAAGCATCGTAAAAACACGTGTAAACCGTAGTCCGTTTTTGTAAATGTCCTTTTATGGAAAAATGGATTATTTCGACAACAATCATCGAAATTTACATGAAAAGCTGGTACTCGCCGTCTTCAGCCTCACGCTGCTTGGGCTTGCGTCGGCGCCCGACGACAGCGACCAGCGCCACCGCTGCCACCATGATCAGCGCCCCACCGAGTAACTGCGTAAAGTCACCCGTCGCAGCTTCATGGCGACGCTCCGCCGTGAGCATCAAGCTCGGGATCTCGGCACGAAGGTTGGTCTCCATGAGCTCAAGTGGCTTCTTCTGTGCTTTTGGAAACTTCCTGGTCTTCCTGTCCGCTTCAAGGACATGGTCGATCCCTTCTGGCGTCTGGTCAGCGGTGAGGCCGCGGTTGTTAAGTAGATCGTTGACGAGCTTGTCACGGGCCTTGCGCTCTTGCTCAAGCGCATCAGCGAGTGGGTCACCCGAGTCAGCCGTGGCCCCGCCCACAAGCACGACCTGGGCAGCGTTGGACTTGTGCTGCTTGTTGGTGTCCTGGGCCAGGAGGCTGTCTTCGCCCTTCTTCAAGAGCGAGTCGATCATGTTCTTGACGGCCTCCTCGCGTTCTTGTTGCTCGTCGACGAGAGGATCTCCGCTGTTGCCCATGGTGTATTGTGCTCGAGTCGTCAAGCTGGGGAATGAGATCGTGGAAACGCAGGCTTGGATCCTGGGATCAAGCAGCAACGACTCTTCATGACCAAATAACCTCTTTGAACACATAATTTGGTAAACAGCTTCATTTGATTAAATAAAAAAGACCAAATACCACTCTAGAAACGAATGAATCATTGGGAACGCGACCTTTCACGCCCATTGTGCACTGCAGATCTTCATGTGGTCCACATGCTCCATTGTTGAAGTTCCCAGTACGTAATTCAAGATAATTATCCAATCTATTTGGATAATTATTATTTTGGACGTGAGCTGATCCTTGATGAGCCACGCCAAAAATCTCGAGAAACAAGAGCGAGCGACGCGGCCCTAAACAGAGCCACCCTGCGCTCGTGTCCCTCTTGCCACTTGCATTCCGCAAACACGTCCACTCCAAGCAGACCTCTGTCGGATACTGAATCACCTACCCCAGCAAGAAGCAATGACGACCGCCAAGCGCTTCGCCGGCGTAGGTTTTGTTGTAATAACCACATGAACAGCTCACTCCACGAGCTCCACTCCCCTCATTTTGCTGGTGGCAGGTGGAACTGGGCGGCACGACGTGGGTGCTCGCGATCGCGGAGAGCGACCCTCAAAACATTGTCGAGCAGGTCAAGATCGACACGACGACACCCACCGAGACGATCACCGCGGCCGTCGCGTGGCTACAGACGCGCAAGTTTGACGCAATCGGCATCGCGTCGTTTGGGCCCGTGGACCTCAACAAGGACAGCCCCACGTACGGCTACATTACAAGCACGCCCAAGCCTGACTGGGGCAACACGGAGATCGTGGGCGTGTTCAAGCGCGCGTTCCCAGGCGTGCCGATCGGCTTCGAGACGGACGTGAATGCCCCCGCACTGTATGAAGTAGCACACGGCGGCCACGGCGATATCTCCAGTGCCTGCTACATCACGGTGGGCACGGGTGTCGGTGTTGGCGTGTGCGTGGACGGTAAGGCGGTGCATGGCCACATGCACCCCGAGGGTGGCCACGCGAGCGTGCCGCTCGCCGACACCGACATCGCCGCGGGCTTCAAGGGCGTGTGCCCATTCCACGGCAGCTGTGTGGAAGGCATGGTGGCGAATCGCTCCATCGCCGAGCGCAAGGGCATGGACCGTCGTGAGATCCACACACTGCCAGATTCGGACCCGGTGTGGGACACAATCGCGCACTACTTGGCGTACCTCTGTGCCAACCTCACGTATATTGTGTCGCCGCACGTGATCGTGATTGGTGGTGGCATCGCCAAGCGCAGCTTGCTGTTTGACCTGATCCGCGAAAAGGTACGTGTCCCTCACTCTCTTCGAAGTCTGGTATTACTGGTACTGGTATCAGAGCGGCTGAATCTCGTTGTGTGCAGTTTGAGAAGATTGTGAACGGCTACGTGCGCTACCCACCGGTGCAGTCGTACATCAAGCCGTCGTTCCACGAGCAGATCGGGCTGGTGAGCTCGCTGGAGCTGGCGCGTGCCGAGCTTGAGAAATGAGAACACGGTCGTCGTCGTCGTCTTGGTTCACCTCGACGTTCTGTACGCGCTGGTAGAATGTGTGTGTGAGTGCCGAAGGATGCGCTGGGGTAGTAAATCGAGGATGTAACTGGTGGACGAGGAGCTCAAGTAACTGTCCGTGAACAACTTCTGGATCATCCGTGTGTTGGGACGCGACTCTTCCTTGGCTTGAGGCAAACCTACACGAAGATGGTGTTCAGCAGTGAGTGGCACGGCATGTTCCCGGACTCGAGTGCTGCGCAAGCAGTGCCAAAGCTGGGGATCGACTATGTCGCGGCGAGTGCCAAGACGGCGTCGATCGGCAGCCTCATAGTGTACCAGGACCTTGACGGTCTCGGCATCGCTGGCGTCGTGTGGAACTGCGTTCGTCCATTATTGGAAACCCATTTCATCTGCCCGAGCCCTCCAGCACGACTCATGCGGTGTGTTTGATTGACAGGCACGAATTCTGAGCGAATTCCTCGTGCAGCACGCCGACTTGGTGGGCCAGCAGCGAGTGGTGGAGCTCGGTGCTGGTACGGGCGCCGTGGCGCTGTCGATTGCGATATCATGCTCACCGCAATCGGTGAGCATGACCGATCTGGACGACGTGGTCGAGAAACTCACAGTTCGGAACGTAGCACAAGCTGTGAGCGAGCACAGTGATCTTGGGGGGATGGCTGCGAGTGGTCGACTGCTCACGATAGCTCATCGATGGTGAGTGGCCCAGCTAGCAGTATCGCGATACGCTGAGGTATTCACCTACCTGGTCATATCTTGCA
This sequence comes from Pythium chondricola, assembly GCA_023337575.1. Taxonomy (NCBI): domain Eukaryota; phylum Oomycota; class Peronosporomycetes; order Pythiales; family Pythiaceae; genus Pythium; species Pythium chondricola. The sequence continues at coordinate 31,794 of JAADXF010000170.1, forward strand.
GGGGAACGCAGGTACCTCAGCAGCTTGTACACTGCGACGTCGTGATCTGCTCCGATTGCCTGTACGAGCCCAAGTTGTACGACGACCTCCAGTCAACGCTGCTTGGAACCGAAGCCTGCACTGTTCTGATCGCGTACAAGCAGCGCCACCCCCAGCGTGAGCGCCACTTCTTTGAGAGTGTGGCAGCGCATTATGATGTCGAAATGTGGAGCGACGACGCAGTTCCAATCCAGTTTCTCAGTGAGAGAATCTTCATCGTGCGCTGCACTAGACGAAGACCTGAAGATCATCTTGATCGACCGGAAACAGTGGGCGAAGACGATCAGAACAAACCGCACCAGCGGAGCGCATGACAACATTCCTTCATCATAGACAAACTGACCGACAGAGCTGAGAGGATCTATAGCTTGAGCATTCGCAAGACTTCCTTCTCGAAGCACGACTTGATCAGCAAGTCGCCGTTCAGAATCTTTGTGGTTGCGATGATGATGTCGTATGGACCTGTGTCGGATACACACGGATATGTGAGCGAGATCCGCATTCCTGACCCAAAGTGCAACAAACTTACAGTCCGACTGTCGAGAAATGTGGCGCAGCGCTGCGATCTCCATGTAGGTCACGCCGCCAATAAAGTATACCACCATGGTCTTGCGCTCTTCGCAACCAAATGAATCCACACCCTTGTGGGTTGCAATTCCTCCGTCCTCCTGGTTCGAAGATGACGGTTGAGACACCTCGCCGGCTGGTCCAGGGAGCTGCCGCAGCGCCTCTTGAACATTGCTCCAGCCGCGAGCCTTGATCGCGGTTTCGACGATCTTGGCCGACAAAGGTGCGTAGCCTGGCGCGTGACTCTGGCTCACATACGCGCAATCACGTGGGTTGCGCGGGTCAACGTCCTCATTCACGAGGCGCAAGGCCTTGCGGGCGAGGCCAAAGCCGCTCGATTCCGTCCACAGTGTGTCACGGCGCTTCAGCATACCCGCCTTCTCCAGGCTGTTGAGTGCCAGCATCATCTCGAAGCCGTAAGTTTGCACCAGCTCACGACGCAGGTGATCAAAGTTCTTGGCACGAACACCACCGCTGGTCACCGACTGCAGACAGAACTGGCGCAGTACGCTCAAGATCGGCTCTTGGTTTCCAACGCGCTCTTCCAACTGGTCAAAGATCGTCTCGCCCATGATCATGGCATGCTCTTGCACCTTGAGGTCGCGGAATGACTTGTTGTCTGTAAACTTCTTGACAAGCTCGGCCAGCGCAATGTGTTGCTGGAGCGACTGGTAGTTTTGCTTCAAGCCTGGGATGCGCTTGACGAACTCGCGTAGATCGCTGATCGATGCGTCGCGGTTCTTGCGGAACTCGTCGTACCGCTCACGGATGTCGCGCGCCTGTTGCTGCAGGTGCATACCGAGTCGCTCGACGTGGTAGTCTCTCACTTCGGCGTATAGCTTGTCGTTCGAGTTGAGCGGTAACGACACGTGCTTTTTGTCTCCCCCGTTGGTGCTGCTTTTCTTGTCGTCGTCGTCCGCGATGAGGTCAGCGTCCACCGTGATGAAGCCGTTGGTGATGCCCATGATCTCGTCCAACAAGCCTTCGTACGTGAGCGGTGTGCACATGGGCGTGACCAGGTCCACGTTGCGGTCGATGAGCACGAGCGTGTCGATCTCTGGGTCCACGAACGCGAGTGAGTTGCCTGCCACTTCTTGCTCCCGCTTGAAGTGCTGCATCATTTGCCACACGACCTTGGACATGGCGCCTTTGTACTTGACGTTGGGAATGAGTCCAAAGAGGATCTGGAGCTTGGCGATCGACGCCGCCACTGTGTGGAGACTGGTCTTGTCGTTGTCCACGTACAGTTCACGGAAGCTGCTGTCCAAGTCCAGCGACAAGAGGTCGTCGTCGAACGGGATCAGGTCCAACTTGTATTCGCCGATACTGAGGCTACCAAAGACACCTTCCTTCTTAAGAATCTCATCGCACACGAGCGTACGACGGCTCACGTGGTACAAGTGGAAGCGCTTCTTGGTGGTGTCTTTGCCTGGGCCCAAGTCGCGCACGTACTTGGCGACGTGGCGCATCGCGCGCACCGACGGACGCACGAGGAAGAGCACGAACTCGCAGGTGGTCTTGATGTTTTTGCCGAACGCATGGAAGTCCTTGACGCCGTGGTCTTTGAACACGGCGGTGCCGTCGACCAGCACGTGGTTCAATGGGCCGCTCAAGTCCGGGTCGAGCACGAGGCAAATGTCCTTGCCGATCGAGTCAAGGATCGAGAAGAGCTCGCGGCGCGAGTCCTCGCGCAGCACCGACAGGTTCAGCACGCTGTTCTCGAGCGTCGACGCCTTGGACATGGTGCTACTGCGTCGTGAGCTCCGACCAAGGTTTCCTTTCCCCCTTTTCGGCCGATGATGCTGATGATGATCTAGGGAAACGGGTAGAACTTCACGGGTTTCCGGACTGGATATGGGTCATCAAACCCACTATCGGGTCTAACAGGATACAAATCGAAGAGAAATGAACTGTATTAGTATGTCGGTTTTACAAGAAACTTGAGCGCACTATAATGATGATTCGGTTTTAATAGAGGGTTATACCGAAGTAGACATACTCATTTAAGGTAAATGGCCAGTTTAGTAGAGTTGTGATCGGTTTAGTAGAGCCGATATTAGCCAATCACGCCATTGCAACGATTCTGATTTGCTATATTTCACTAAGTACGAATCCAGGGGAAACCTGCGATACTTTTTCATGA
>JAADXF010000171.1:0-34441 GCA_023337575.1 Pythium chondricola
AAGTACTGGTACTGTAGCGAGTAGAGGCGGAGGGCGTCTTTGGCCGAACCATGGCCTCATACCTGGTGTGCTATAGCGCTTGCCTGTCTATCGTCTGTCTGTACCGCAGTGAAACATATTTATCAATGCAACACGTAATAATTTGTAGTTCACTTTTCATTTTCCTCTCCCACCAGTAGATCGCCGCCTTTGCTGCCCATGGACTTCTGCATATAGAGGCTGATCCAGGGATCGTTCTGATGGCGAGCTATTGAGTCAACCGTGAATTTCTTCACCAGTCCGTACGTGATGTGTGCCATCAACACCACGATGGTGAAGTAGAGGGTGGCGATCTGGAACATGTGCTTGCGCTTGAGGCTCCTCAAGTGATGCGAGGCCACTTTGGCGTCATCGCGCGCGCCATCCACCTGTAGAGCATAGCATCATCATCACGTCAAGAAAATCAATGGCTTGGTCACATCTCCAAGTAAACACGTACATTGTTGCGGATGTGGTGGAGGTGCTCTCCCTGGTCGGCGAGGTTGGTTTGGATCTGGTCAGCTATTAATCGCATTGAACAACCGTTGGTGCCCTGCCCGTTGCCTTCACTAGTACTCACCCGTGCTCTTTGTGTCATTGAGTACTTGGGCCACGTCGTCCAAGTAGCCGCCAGCTCTACATGCATGCACGACATTGTAAGCGACTAGCAATGATGCGGCGCCTATAGAGAGTGACCGCACCGGTCCACGCGTTGCTGGATGCGAGTGTCCGTGTCCTGAGTGCACACAAAATGAGCAATAAACATCCGCATATAGAGGGCACCTCAAGCTGGTACTCATTCCACGGAGTTGATGATTCGATCCCTGCGCGCTGGAGCCCATCAGCTTGGCCTTGTCCACGTGGGCGCGCACTTTGTCCAGCAGCGACTTGCTGCTCCTCAGCTGAATGTACAGGAAACAAGAAAAGTCAGCTCGGTGATCTCAATGTGCGCTGCGACGCATATGTACTTGCAAGCTGGTGCATTTGGTTGCGCTCCGCCGCCGTGCCTGACCTCGATTCGGTCTGCAGAATACGGAACTGCACGTATTATTATGATGATTCACCTCAGGAAACAAAACATTCATTCTCGACACAGAGTGATGTTCGTTGTATGAGATGCCTACTTGGCATTGCCTGCCTCCTCTGGCTACTGACTCAGTTCGTGGAGCTGGAGCAGCACGAGCGAGCGAAGTAGCACGCGCGCGTCTGCCTTCGGGGTCTCAATCAGCGTCTTGCCGCTCTCTTTCCACAGCGTCACGCGCGCCTCGAGCGCTGGGATGCTCACCATCGCGTCGGCGCTCTCCGGGCCTTGCGAAACGTACACATCGAGATGGGGATCGTGCTGAAGGGCAAGCCACAGGTATACTCAGTCAGAACGTCTGATGCATACCAACAACTACAGAGAGCACGCACCGATTTGATCTGCTGGAGCAGCTTGTCTTGGTCCACTGCGCCCAGCAGCAGGCTCGACTTTTCACGGTAGTCCATGAACGGAGTGCTTGTTGTGCTACTCGACTCGCTGGACGAGATGGACGCTTTCCGTTTCGTACCAATGACACGAGAAACCTTTGCATCCGTCTGCGGCTGTGCTGTCGTCAACGGGTAGCCGCGTTCCATGAGATTCTCGCTCGTTCTGGCAACGGGATCGACAACGTACTCGTGGTGCTTGACGTTGATGCGGCCATGAACCCAGGCCACCCCCTTGCCATTGACCTCTGTCATCATCACACGCGCAGCGAGCTCCGGATCCAGCAGGCCGTCGATGTACTTGTTGGATTTGTCGAGTGAGATCGGCTCCAGTGGCTTCATCGCACAGGTTTCCAACTCGGTCTTTGGACGAGCAGCGATCAACTCGTGGAGTGGAAACACTCGAGCGAAATGGGACACCGCCTGCGCAGGGTCCTGGACTGCCTTGGTGGCACTGGTGAGGTACTCATGCGGTACGATGAGGTTGCGTGGGCAGCACCGAGCGATAAACTGGTTCACATCTCCGCAGGTCAGTCGCATATCGATGGGACAGACCACCTTTTCGATCTCAAACGAGTAGAACGGGGACAGCACGTGGTGTGGGTCGAATAATGGGTCGATGAAGACGATCGCGTTGCGGCTGTCGTGGCCCAGTGCCTTGATCAGGTCGTGAGAGGGACCCAGGCGCAGGGAAGGATGGCTGGTAAAGACCAGACCTCCTTGCTGAAGATAAATGGATACGATACCGACCGGTTAGTCAGCCATTCCTTGTAGTCAGCGGCTCGTTTGGCATACCTGAAGCGATGCAAGGAGCTGGCTTGTCACGGCCTTGGCCACATGCAGTGTCTTGCACTTGAGCAGCGTTTCGTGGATAAACGCCGGTTCACCAGCGTACAGTTTCTCCGTTTTCTTTTCACATAGGAACTCTGCTCCACATTCTGCATGGTCAAGTACTTGGTCTGCAAACGGCGACAACAAAACGACTGGAATCTGCTTTGGCTGGTTGTGGATGCAGGCCATGTAGACGGCCTCCAGCAGATCGAAGAAGACGCCCGCTAGTGTCATCGGCAGGATGCACACGCCCCCTCGATCGGTCACTCGCTTGATGGCAGCCAACAGTTGCTCCACTGTGCGTTCCGTGGTCGCGCGCGGGTCGCGGTCCGGCTTGATGTCAGTCACAATCAGCGTATCACAATCGACGACCGGTCGGAAATCGAGTTCCTTCGGGTGGCGATTAAGGTCGCCCGAGGCTGCCGCGACGTAGGCGACGCGATTGCTGGGCGATTCCAGCAGCCACATCGTCGACCCGAGGCTGAACCCTGAGCTGAGGCTGGTGAGTGCCACGCCATATGCCAGTCGCGTCCTTTCACCGTATTCGACTGTGTGGATCAGATCGCAGCATCGAGCGATGTCTTCGCTGGACAGAGGCGGTAGTATCGTTGACGGGGACGTACTCACGGTTGGTGGCAGTTCAACGATGGCGCTGTTCTCCTGCGTCGCCTGACGTAACTCTTCCAGTACAACGCGACCGAATCGCACCGTGAGATCTGTCGCGTACACAGCGCCCTATCATTAACGCAGCGGTTAAGTGATGCCATCGGTGCATGGTCAATAACAATGGAGGCTGACCTTGAAGCCGAGGTGTTTGACCAGGAAGGGCAGGGCCAGCATGGACTCGTGGTTGGAGATAAGCACCGCATCCAGTGACGCGACATCCACAGAGGATACTGCAGGGAGCCTCACGCGCAGTGCTGTGGAGGGCGCATTGGTTTCTTCCTGCTCGCCGTGGACCGAGATCGCAACGCCGCAGTCGAGCAAGAAATCGAAGCCGCCGAAGCTCACAAAGTGGCACAGCGCTTCATTCGCGCCACCCAATTGAATCTAAATGATTAGTCGCATGCACGAGCGTGTCAGCTGTGGTTGCGCGGTCATTGAGTGGGCTCCATTCGGGCGACGCAGCACATACCAACTTCATGCTGTTGCCTTGATTCCCTAATTTTGACATTATTTGGCTTGGTGCCTGATTCGCAATTATAGAAATATAGTCTGTATAGAAACGCAACTTTGTGTAAATATGAGTCTATTATCAGCATTTCACAGAAAGAGTGATTGTCAGCGACAGTGACAATTTGTCACTGTATGTTGCCAAAGAGGAGACTGGAAAATGATACTCTGTGGACTGCTTGCTGTCCTGACGCTCACGGCGTGCGCTCACTCGACTGAAGGCTCCCCCGCGCCAGCGGTGACCATATTGCCGGCAGAAGTAGGCGTCTCTCTTACGATCGACTCGGAATCACCAGGTACTTGATCAGATCCATCGATTTCCATACTACCTCCATTGACAAACCTTGTGATACTACCAGGAAAATGGATCGCTTCAGCGCTGAAAGGCGGTCTCCTGGTCGCGTACAACGGCCAAATCAGCAACCCAATCGCCTCAAGTGATAACCGCTCAACGATCTCATCATTACAGGTGCTTGGTTGACCTATTATCTACCCAGAACTTGGCTCCGCCAGTTGTAAACGTGTTTGCAATACTTGAACAGGTTGTGTGGACGCCCTCAAAGACGCTTCCGTCCTCGACCTACGACAGCGTATTTGGACCATCGGCTCTCCTACAACTCCCTGGCCTATATGCTGCGGGTCTTCACGTGAGAGTTACCACGCAACCAAACGCCTCAACGGAGTTGGCCGAAGTGGACCGCGAGGTTGCTTCAGTGGTGGAAGGCATGCTGCCGTCGCTGGCTGGGCGTCTCAGAAACAGCACCAGTACGTCCATACGTTTGGCTCGATCGCTGTGTGCGTCGACTGGGTTTGAGAGCGTCACCACCGCTGAGGGGAGTCGCTGTTTCGCATTCACGCTGCCGATGGACTTGTACCCAGTATCCGTCATCGAGCAATCTCCAGTGGAAGCATGGGTGACGCGTATATTGAGTATGACACGACTGTCTCCACGAGTGATTGCAATGTCCTTGGATATGAACCGATCACAGAAGGAGCCGGTCGCCAGCGTCATCGGCGTCGGGACAACGCGCGGATCAGCGATCACGAGTGATGATGTGGCTTGGATCAGCCAGCACTACCAGGTCCATGCGATTCGAGCGATTGAACCAGATGCGAAAAAGATCTCCATCACCAACACTGGAGGCGAGCTCGTGTCATCCGTCCAGCTACCCACAGAGAAGGTTTATGCTGACTCTGTCGACACACAGATCGTCGGCGAGGGCTTCCACCAAACACTCAAACTGAGCATCACTGTACCACGAAAGGCGGTGACCAAGTGCGAGAACTTTCGGGCTGTCGTTTCGATTCCTTCGACGATGTATGCGGACCTCGACGAGCTTCGGGTAGGCGTCTCATTCGGCGGTGTGCTTGGGCGGTTCGTTAACTCACTGTAGTGCTGTGCTATCGCTACCAGCGAATGGAGCGATTCGGCCAGTTACGTTTGCTGTCGGCGACGAAGCATATTGAAATCGAGCGTCCAAGCGCGGTATCGTCGCAACACATGATTACCATCGAGTTTTCACGGTACGTCAGTGGACAAGCTACACATTTGATCGTCACTGGGTCTCAAAGCGTTGTATATTTAAAGAAATAGTGGTCAAGACACGACAGTGTTGGAAATGCCGATCCACTTGAGGTACCAGTCGCCTTCAGAGGAACGATACGCACCGGCAGTTATCACGACGCCGGAGCTGTTTATGAGCTGCCCTCGGCTCACACCCGACGCGTCTTCACAACACGATCGTCCACCTGTGGAATCGTCATTCGAGGTACGTCGCTGCTGTAGATGTTTGTCTTGTCTCGGTCACACTGACGATGCACCGTTGTAGTCTTGGCTATTGGCTTCGGAGGGCACGGATTTGATCGTCGTCACCAGCGCGTATCCAGGGGGCACGGTAACAGTGTCTGTCCCAACGGGTTACACCCCGCATAACCGGATCGTCAGTGCTCTGACACTCTCAGTCACTGCACTTGGAGCGCTTGTCCTCGTGTACATCGCCTTATCCAGCGCCAGTTCAAGTCCGGGAGTGGTGGTCTCGAGCCCGTGGAAACCGAAACAGGCATAGTGGGTGGGCCAGCGTGAATGAATACCCATTGTGCGTTTGTCGAAGAGAGACCTAGAATCCGTACTTGGGGTGCAGGCGTCGCAGCGCGAGCGTCGTGTGGTCCAGCACTGTGGCAGTATAGTGACGAATTCGACACGTCTGCAGGTCCCGAGTGATGGGTGTCGGTGGGAATGAGTCGGGCGTCACGACTCCCAAGAACCGCGCTGTGCTGTCGGCCGCGAGCTCGTCGCCATCGCTTTCGCTGGGATACTCGACTTCGGCCCGGAAGAGATTGAGTGGCACGGCCGTGTGCATCATCCTCCGCATCCGCTGGGATAGATGCGATGGTACTACCGTGTCCTGCTCCATGTACTCGACCGCCCACCCCGGTTCGCCGACGAAGAACAGCTCTGGCTCGGCCTCGTGTTGATGCGTGGAAGTATCGAGCGCGAGGCTGATGCTGTGCCGTCGCTTGTACAACTCCACTGGCGTGTATGTGTGATCATCAGGGGACACCAGCGGCGTCTGTGCGCACCGATTGTGCTGCTTCCAGGAAGGCTTCATCTCACCCACACCAGACAGCCGCAATATGTACGCCCACAGTCGATGGAGCAGCGTGTCGTCTTCTTCCTCCGTGGTCGCCATGATGTCTGTGTCGTCGGAGTGCACGTCCCCCTCGATCCAATCACTCGCCGACTGGTCGTCGCCGTGCTGCAGCGATTGGAGTTCTTCTGCTTCTGTGGAGCCGATCACTGTGTTCACGAGACGATCGATCCATGCCGCGATGCATCGCGGAAATACGCACTCCAATCCTGTGTGGCACAGCCGTACGAGGCGGGTGCATGGTTCTCCTACCAGGCGAAGCAAGGCCACCACCACACGAATCGCCGTCAACTCTATCGTGGCCGCAACGTGGCCGACGCACTTGCATGGCACCAGTATGATTCTCGCGCCTGTGTGTTCTTGCTTTCGGTCCATCGATGATGGCAGCAACGTCATGTGCAGGCTGTCGTTTCAGGGGCAATGGGAGACGATCGCTTGACTTCTTTGTCGTTGTGACTCTTCGTGCTGCGTGGCGCTCACTCGCTTGGGTGGTGTGATGCTTCGTCGGCGACAGATTCCTTTCCTGGCCCCACCGCCAGTGGCGTGCGACTATCGCACGTGCTGTAGCGGTCGCCTGCTTGCGCTCGCCGCCGTTGCTTTTTCTTCCATTTCCTCTTGTTCGAAATCCTCTTCAACTTCATGCACGTTCAGATCCAATGACTCTTTGAAACTTGATGTTGTCAGAGTGATGGTCGATCACGCATGGAATTGGATCGTACTGTACAACGATATGTCACAAGGCACTCTCGGTTGAAATGACAACCACCACATCAAGAAAAACGACATCGTCATGCTGCCTGGTCGCGTGATGCTCGCGGCGACTGCTTCCCGCGCGCTGCGCGCTGCGCCGATCCACTCGACGAACGCGATGGCTGCGCTTGCCGCGCGTCGCGCCGGTAGCTACTCCGCCAAGTCGGTGCGCTGCATGCAGTTCCCGATGCTCCACGCATCGTTCTCGACCAAGCGCGAGGACGACGCGACCGCCAACTCGCTGCCGCCACTTCAAACCGTGGAGGACCTGATCGCTGAGAATGATGCGCTGAAGAAGGAGCTCGCGGGGCTCAAGGAGAAGGTGTCCAAGGCCAAGCCGGGCATCATGGCCACGATCAAGCAGTACGGTATGCCGTTCTTCATCTGGTGGACGGGTCTCTACCTGGGCATGGGCGTCGGTCTCTACGCTGCGTTCGACATGGGTCTGCTCAACGGCGCGCAGGTGATTGACTTTGTCATGGACATTGGCCTCGACCGCTTAATTGACCCGGCGCGCCTCGACCCTAAGCATGGCAACCTCGCGATCGCGATCATTGTGAACGAGGTGATCGAGCCGATCCGCTTCCCGTTCGCCGTGGCCACGATCCCCATGGTCAAGCGGGTATTCGCCAAGAAGGAGACGCCAACCGCCAACTAGAAACCTCCATGGTTCTGCTGTTAGACGAGGAGCTGTACCAATGCAGTCCTGATTCTCATACTCCATTCTGTGCCATGTACCATCACCACCCACCTGACTACTATGTAGAAACGAGTCCTTACGATACGGCATCGACCACAAATACGGGCGACCTCACTTAGAGGAACGGCATCCAGCCGATGTACATCTGCGCGAGGTTGGCGTGCGACGTGGCCTCGTGGATCAGCTTGTCCACTTGGCCCTGGACCGACAGCGGAAGCGTCTCATTCTCAGGCAGCAGGCTGCGGTGGGAAGAGGACACCAATGGCCGGATCGCGTCGCCGAGGTTGTAGATACCACTGAGTCGGTCGTCGATGGTCTTGAGGATCACACGCGTCTCTTCTTTGCTGCGGTCGGACGAGATGTCGGCGATGCTGCGTCCTGCTGCGTTGGCTGCTGCCATGCCTTGAGCCGTCTTGCCACGTCGCCCCCACTCGACCAGCGGGTCGTGGATGAACGACTCGAGCACACTGCGCAGCGTCTCACGGTTGTTGCGCAGCAGCTCCATCGTGACCTCGCACACGCGGCGAAACACGCCTTCGTACCCCGTGACGCCGAACGCGTCGATGATGTTGGGCGTGAGGCGGAAGGGCACGATCTCGGGCTTGGCGAGCTTGAGGCCCTTGTCGAAGAGGCAGTCAAAATCCACGTGGACACACTCGCCGTTGGTGCAGTCGACCAGGATGTTCTCACAATGGCGATCGCCCAGACCGATGATGTGGCCCACCATGGACCAGACGGCTGCCGACCGTGTGAATACCAGCCGCGCCTCGAACCACGCCGTCGGGTCTGAAAAGTTGTTGGTGAACCACTGGTGGAACCGCGGTGTGAACACGGGCAAGTTCAGAATCTTGGAACGGTAGTAGAGCGCCAGCATGACGGGGTCTTCGCCGTGCTTCTTCTGCATGTACAGGAACCTCTCTTTGATCTCGTGGGTGAGTCGCACCGGTTGGATGAGGCCGCGCTCTGTCTTGTGGATCTGGCCGATCAGCTGGCGCATCGCTTTCGTGTCCCGCACCCATTCCATCAGACCGCTCTCTTCGTTCAGGCACACAACCGCGTACGTGCGCAGGCGAAGCTTGCGCTTGCGTCCCTCGCGATCCTTCTGGAGCAGCTTGTTGATCATCGTGTTGAACTCCATCATTCGCGCGTCCTTGCGCAGATCACCAGTCTTCTCTCGTTTGCACAAGAACGGATACGGTTGGCCGTCTGTCCCAAGAAACTCGATACGCTTGGGCTTCTCCTTGGTCATCATCACATCTGCTTTGTCACTGAACGCTTTGATGTACACTTGCGAGTGGGGCATGAAAGCAACGTGGTTGTCGTCTCGCGGAGCCAGCCCAGAGGATGGCAGCACAGTGTTCAAACCAGCCTGCACAGGAACGAGGATCTTGGTGCGCACTCGCGTGAGCCTGATGTGGATCTTGCGTTGATTGGCAGGGTCGTGACTGGCCAATGTGATCAGTTCCTCGACAAGTCGTTGTCCCTCTGCGAAACTGTTCGCCAACTCCTGCTCATCCAGCGACGCGAAATGCCTCTGCGTGGCCGTGATGATTTCACGTGCCCGATTCCGTCGCTGAGCATTGAGGGAGCGTGACAGACCCAGCAGCGGCCACATGGCTTGCGCCGGGTATGTCGTCAATACTTTCAGCAGAATCCTCTTGACGCCATCAACGACCGCTGGGGTGGGGTGGCAAATCCGAGACGTGACTTGAGGAAAGCACACCAGCCACTCGTACGCCGGTAGCTTGTCGGCAGCGCTGTTCATCAGCTGCGTGATGTCGCTCAGAATCATCTGCTCAATACTCGACTGACTTAGTTCCATCTCGATGCTGCGCATTGCCTTGTTCACCATGCTAGAACCCTTGTTCGCTCCAGGCTGCAAGAGCTCACCGTACTCGAACCACAACGTCAAGAGGCGAGGCATCGACTGGAAGACGTGCTTGGTTCCATGGCTCAGAGCCATGATGTAGTTCCTCATGACGCTGATGAGGTGCGAATGGAATACGGAATCCACATTCACGACCGAATCTTCGGCACGGCTCGACCCCGAAGCAGAGAGCGTCGTCGGCGCTTCCGGGTGACTCACACTGAGCAGGTACTCGTAGTACTTGGCGAGAAAGAAGTAGCCCTTCTCCCACTTTGGATCAAACTTGATCACTGCCTCGTATCTTTGGACGACCTTCTTGCCTTGGCGCTGGCCGGACGCTTGCATCCAGTTGGTCGCCAAGAGTAGGTTCTTGGCACAGTAGTGCGGGTCATCCACGTTGTAGTCCAGCTTGGACGCATCGATGTCAACAGGCTCGAGTATCTGGAGTGCTTCATACATGCGTCCTTGCGCGACCATGAGCTTCGCCTTTTCCAACGTCGCGTATGGATTCTCGAGTGCCTCTGCGTGCATAATTGCACTGTTGGCTGTTCGAATGTAGCCCTCCTTGCGTGCGATCTTGGCATACGACAACCAGTTCTCGGATACTTCAGCGCGCAGTTCGGCCTGCTGGAGCATGACACGACGCACGGCCAAGATGGGATCTCGAAACTTGAGCGAAGATGGTAGCAGCTCGTATCTCGCGTCCCATGGACACTGATTCTGCCATGTCTTCACCCGTTCTGGTGCGTCCACGTGCTTCGAGGCTTGCAATGAGATAAAACCTTGCTCGACTTCGTGAAGGAAGTGCAGCTTGTGCAGCAGAGGGTAAGCGCGCTGATAGGATTCAGCACACGCTGCGGCTAGAGGTCCCATGATCTCGATGCGAGCCTCCCGAATGCTCTTCTGAAGCGATACCGCATCTTCTGCATGAAAACTGTGGAGCACGCGGACAAGTGACAGTTGCGACACTTCGAGGTTGCGCAGACGAGAAGACACGCCGCCTTGTGCCAAGCTGTTCGATAGAAGAGACGTCTGCTGCTCTGAATTCAAGAGCTCCGAGACGAGATCCCATCGAGACAGTCGCCACGCGCATTCCAATGCGTGCGGATACAGAGTCCCGACGAATTGGGGCTCTTGCGTCACGATACCGTTGATATGCTGCAGAGCACTCTCGAGGCGACCGAGCTGGATCAGGCAATGAACAATACCGGAGTAAAGCGAAGGCTTGACTGATCTCGGGTCTTTTGCCACTCCGAAGCTGTCTCGATCACGGTCGTCGGCAGATTCACTGGGGTAGAAAGCGTGTGCTGCTTGCTGCGTGTGCACCTCTTGGATCGCTTGCTCATAGCACGCCAGCGCATCTTCCCATTGGGCGAGTTGCTCATGATCAACGACTTGATGAAGGAGATCTGTCAAGCTACTGGTGTAGTCATCCGGTTCTTGTGCTCTCGCCATGGATGGATCGGTGTGCCGATACGCTTCGTACAATCTACGAAGTGTCGCGAGGCCGGTCAAAGCATCAGGCTCATCGACACGACTGTATAGCTGCTGCAGGTACGTTGCGTGTTTCGAAATGAGCTTCAAGTCGACTGGAAAAGTTGGCATGCTGCTTGTCGAAGCAGACTCCTTTGCCTTGGGCTCGGGTTGCTGTTGCCGCAGGTACACTTCAAAATACTGTAGTGCTCTCGCGTACGCCTTGATCCTAAAAGCCGAACTCGACAACGACTGACTCGGGATATCCTTCAGAAACTCCTCCAGGTTTTCTTTTTCTTGGTCGTCTAGGTCGGACGGAACGTTTCCTGGAGTTGAGGCTGTCGATCGACTCGCGGATGCACTCAAAGAGAACCGCTTCTTCTCGTTGCTCCATACCCACTCGTTCAGTTCGTCGATGGTCGAGACGATGGTTTGCGCACATTGGTGATGTCTACTTGCGTACTCACCAAACGCTCGTTCGCTGGAGTCCTCGGTGCGGCTTCGTCCTCGGAAGCTGCCTGACTTTGCATCTTCATCCATCACACCGTCATCGTTGAGCACCGCCATCACTTCTCGCTTCACTTCTTCGTACACATCGGGGCGACCAGAGCGAAGGACGTTCTGAATCAAGTATGTCAGCAAAAACCGCCCAATCTGTGGGCTGGTACTGATGACCTTCTGGCACGCTTGGAAAATCTTGCTCTCTGGTGGCTGGGACAAGTCAATCAACCGCCGGCTCCATAATGACAGCCACTCTTCATACGTGGTCGTGAACTGTTCGTAGAACGTCGTAATGCCTCGAATCCGCGGTTTTCTGACTGCGGTGAGCGAATAGTTGGTGTACCAGTACGGCTCCACGAACTCGAGCACCTCCTTGCGTTCGAATCGCCTCTTGATCCAGTCAGGCATCGGTGGAAGCTCACTCGACTTGGCGCGCTCGCCAGCGCTCTTCGTCAAACTATCAAGTTGTAGTCCACTGTGCTGAGGATCTTCGGTCAGCTCGGCCAAGAACTTGAGCAGCTCTTGAATCGATAGGCCAATCGCATCAGTGTTCTCCGGGGCGGCACGTAGTTCCTTAACGAGCCAGGTCTCGATCAATACACAAGCCAGATCCTTCGTCGAATGCTCAACCCGTGACTCGGAACGGCTCCTCGCAGCTGGGGCTTGGATGCCATACATCGGAATCCTCGCGCTGTCGATCGCACCGAGAGCGCCCAGGCATTTTGCACACAGCAAGCGAACGGACTCGGACGTGTCCGTCTTGGTGACATGTAGAATCGCAAAGAGGACATCCAGCACCGCAGGGTCCACACCATTGTCTTCCGACTGAACAAGTGAGCTCAGTTGTGTGGCGCGCGACTCGAGAGCGTCGTGCACTTCCTCTAGAACCACTTCGCGAACGCTCTGGTCCCAGTGCGTGATGAACGGAAGACAGCTCTCCAAGATGTCAATGAGGGATCTTGTCTTTGGATCACCGACCTCAGTGACGTAGGACGCGTACACACCATCAAGAGCCGGAACCAGTGGAAACAGTCGCACTCGAGGAAACGCTTGGCTGAGCTCGCTGCGCCGATCGATGAACAGATACTTTAATACTGCGATTGCTGTTCGCGCCGCAGTATCGTTCTTCGCCGTTTGGGCTACTGGAAGTTCGTCTTCTGACCGTGGTTGTCTGGCAGCATCAAGTCCATTGTGCTGTTGTGGCTGGATGCACGGCAAAATGCTCACAACAATCGACGCGAAGTTGGACTCGAGGGCCTTTGTTGTGAGCAGGCGAATGAAGATACTCCATGCGTGCACAGCATCGTCCTGGAGATCAGCTTCACTGAGACCGATCTTCAAGATTGCCATCACTTTCGGAACGAACGGATCGAGAGCGCCATTCATACCAGACGTTTTGCCGCCGTATTCGTGCTTGAACATGTTGAACAGCCTGTAAATGCTGCGAATCGCCCGCACTCGGTTGGTTGGCGATCCATTCTGGCCAATGCGGTTCCCAAGATCCGTCATCAGCGCCAAGAAGAACTGGCGAGGCATCATCAGCGAGACATCGACCTCGCCCATTGCGTTTTTGCTACCTTTCATGAGGTGATGGCACACTTCACGGAAAGCCTTGCGTGCTGCAGAGGCTCGATCACCTCCAAGCTCGAGGGTGACGAGGCTGAGGATCCGGAGAGCAGAATGGTTGATGACGTCACCGATCGTCGTCTTCTCCGAGAAGAACTGGAACAGAAACTCCCACTCCTTGATCGCGTCCTCTTTACTCTCAGCTTCCATCTGATGAATGATAAGCTCCTTCACGATGTAGGCGAGGTGCTGCTCGATCAGACTCGACAGCGTCATCTTCGTTGTCGGAAACACCTCAGCGAACTCCTCATCCTCCATCAGCACATCGTCATCGAACTGGTCGCCAGTGTACGCGTCCAAGAAGAGCTTCATCATGTCCTCGTGGCGCAGAATCACGTATTGAGGGAGGACATATGGAGCACCGTCTCGAAGGAGAACCGACTCGTCGAAATGCGCGCCGATGAACGTCGACACAAATGGCTTCAAACTCTTTGCCCGCAGCAAGCAGTCGATCACAGGAAAGTAGACGTCCTCTGGGCACACCAAGAACAGCTCCTTCCATGACGTCTTGCGATGGAGGAATACGCGCTGCATCTGGTCGAAAGCTGCAGTTGATACCGAGCGTACGCCGGTACGCGTGTTTACCCAGATAAACGTCAGTTGAAGAACGCTCCACACGATGAACTCGCGATGCTTCTGGTCGGTGACATGCCTTGAGCAGCCAATGGCGCTGATGGCTTCGATACACGACTCGAGCAGCAAGTAGTCTCGCTCTTTCATCGCTCGTTCGATTCCGACGCCAATGCTTTCAGTTACGGAGCGTGTGGCTTGTGGGCTTGGCGATTCAAACAGGATATCCACGAAGCTCGAGAGTTCGAGACAATGCCAAAGACACCTCACTGCTGCACGGCGGACATGGCGATCTGTATGAGTGATGGAGTTGCACAGCAGATCCACGAGATCTACTTGGTGCTGACGCTCCATCACATGCGAGCTGGTGCACAGCAATCTTACAGCGAGGGCCAACGAAGCACTCATTGTGGAGTGATGTTGGAAAGCAGCGGCTTCCGAAATACAAGAGACCGCGGCTCGCACCACTTCAACATCCTCGATCTTGAATGAACCATTCGACTTGGCGGGAGACGATTCACCGGAACACCACGCCGAGATCCGTAGCTCACTCGAGGAAGAGTCCTTCAAGCCGTAAAGACACAGGATGTCTTCTACAGCTTCAAGGCAGGCCGCCTGAGTTGCATGATCAGCTGGATTGGCTACGAGACTTTGCTTGATGGACTCGATCATCCGCCGTACTATCGTGCCACTCTCCTTGGTGGTACAAGGACTATGCGCTTCAAGCAGCAGGAACACCAGAACTGGTAGAAAGCGAAGCACAGACCCTTTCAGGACCTCAGTAACTTTTGTCGAATTGCAGAACCCCTTGAGCAATCTTCCGGGAAGCGTGTCGGACCAGTTTTCTGCAGTGAGCATGAAGACTCTCGGGTTCTTCCAGACGTAGATGAGCAACAAGATTCGTTGCAGAGCGGTATCCAACTCGAACTGGGATGTCGAGAACGCAGCACGATCATCCAGCCACTGCCTCACAGAGCCGGGAGCATCGTCAACAGTATGCACTGTGAGTGAGATGAGAGCCTTGATCGTTCGAGTCACCGCGTCGCGAGTCACGTTTGTGTGCCGTTGACTCTTGTTGTTCTGCAGCATCTTCGACACGACATCATCCATCGTAGAGAGAACACGCTCGAAAACGATACGGAACTTCCCAAGCTCGTAATCGTGAAGGTGACCACCCAGCAGCGTCAAAAGTCGGGTGAAATCGTCACTGGCGAAGCGATGATCGAGTTGATCGCAGCGTTGCACAACGTGCTCAACACGCTGCATCACGTAGCGAATAATCGAAATAGCTTCGACCCTCGCGACGCGTTCTGCGAATGGGCGGAGAGGGAGGAGGCATCGGAGAGCCAACACAAGTGACCGTGCATCGCTGTCACCGTCAGCTGAGAGAAGCTCGGACAAATACTCGGACAGCATCACGTCGAGAGACTTGATGCTCCTCGAGCTGCTTTCAGGAGATAGTCGCCGCCGCTTCCCTTTTGGCTGTTCTTGCTCGATGCTTAGGCGAGACGAAACGGTGATCTTGTGCACTAGAGCACGCGCAAAGGGCTCTAACTTTGCAGGAAACGAAAGCCGCTGGTGAATGAGACCGACAACGAGAACTTGCACGTCTTCGTGATCTTGCACAGTGGTGTTTTGTCGCACCATCTCGAGCACGAACATCAATACTTCTTCCGGCGCAATGTCTGTCATCGATTGGTACAGACGCAACGTCTCGAGTAAGATTGAAGTGGCAGTGGCAGTTCGCTCGCACCATTCAACCATTTCGAAATGATACCACCGTGCGATAGTGTACCAAACTTCTTCACGGGCCAAAGTGGGCATTGATCGAAGACACGAACTCACTTCGCCCAACGTTGCAGCAACGATGGCGTGGAGTTCCTCTTGGTTTGCGTAGATGATGGCATTGCGAAGAAAGGCTTGGGCAACACGAACGACTGGCCGCTCAGTTGAACGCTTCATTGAGAGCAGAGTGACCAGCAGCGTGCACGTCATCGAAGCCGTCTCGACCTTGTCGTTACCATGAACGCGAGCATAGGGGCTCTGCATCGCGAGCAATAAACGATCGAGTTCGATGAGATGCTCGGCAAGCAGAGTCAGTCGCTGGTATGCTTCGTGTTGGCGCACGTCTTGACCACAGACGCATACGAGGCGATCCACAAGTTGCTCTATACATCCTCGGAGATCACTCGCCGATGAGTATGAGCTCACCCGAAGAGCGGGAAGCATTGCCTTCAGTTGCTCCTTCCGTCTCTGGACGGCCGTGGTATCGTGAGCAGGTGCACAGCCACAGAGCACGTCCGTGGACTCAGATCCGAGAGCACCTTCAGAACCGTGGAAAGCATGGATGGCGGTGTTCAAGAAGCACGAGATCACCACTCCTTGCTTGTCTTCTTCCGCGTGACTTCGACTCATACATTGCTCGACCAATACGCAGTCTTCTAGAAGATCCACGCTGTCTTGGAAGAAGTGAAGCGACGCATGCGCATCTTGCCGTTGTAAGATCACAATCGCTTGAATGATCACATCCAGAACGTCTGCCTTGACGTCGCGAAGTTGGCGATTGCAGAAGAAGGAGACCATGTAGAGTAGAAGCGTTGCAATCGTCGGAAAAGGTCGAATGCTGAGCGTGGATCCACTTGCTTGTCGGGAGTCTTCAGGCGGAGTATCGATGAATACAATTGTCGAGTGGGGACACACGCGCGCCTGGAGCAGCAGTTGGAGGAGATCACACAGATCGCTAAGCATGGGGATCGCTTGATCGGCCTGGAGAACGGAGATAGACCGCAAAAGCTTCGGAAGCACCTTCTTGAGTTTGTTCAACATTGCATGGCAGCGATGAACTTTGCTGGCGTTGTAGGTTCCGTCCTCATGCTGACGTTGATGCGATCGCACGACGAGGAGAAGGTTCTGGATATCGCTTAGCTGTGTGGATGAAGATGGTGCTCTCACATCTCTCGAAGAAGGAGGAGGCTGCCCATTTTGCCGCCGCGACATCCTCCAGGAATTGAATGCTTGCTTGCACTTGGTTTCCTCATCGCCGATCCCGCCACAACTTGTGACCATCACTCTTGTAAATAACGATGATTGGTCAAAACTCAGAACATCGAGTACTGATATAGCGAGACGGATGGTACATCGTACTTAAACGAGTCAACCGCTTGTGGTTGGTGATCGACACAGTCACCAAAGCAACACCAGCAAAAATGGCGACGCGCGGTGTGTGGCAACTCCAGCAGGTCACGATTCGATACTGCCAGCACGGGGGTAGCAGTCGCTACGTTCGGTATGCCACTATGCATCCTTTCCGAGTTGGTGGTGCGATTACTCACGTTGCTCGCTGTGCTTTGTTCAGAGATTTGCTCAAGGATGAGCGATTTCTCCGCTTCGTGAAGGAGAACCCACAGGTCGCCTTCCAGACGGAGATCAAGGGTGCCCGACACCCCGTGGTCATCGGCGATTACAGTACGTATCTGCTCTTATGTTTGCTGGTTCTTGTTTCATACACTGATATCGTGTGGTGCGAATATCAGTCACGAATGACCGCAAAGTGATCGACGTGAAGAACCAGGATGTGTCGTCCGTCCTCGGAATGGTGAGTTCCTTTGGCCTGCTATTGGGTTGAAAAATTCAGTCGCTGATGTAACTTTATGAAGATTGAGCGCCTTCGCAACACCAGCGGCCGCAAGATGACCCCCCTCAAGAAGCCTGTGATCACCAAGCGCCCTACCGTGCAGGGTATTTGGCAGCCAGATCTTCAGTTCCCAGAGTTCGCTATTGAGCACAAGTTGTAGACATAACGGAAGGAAGATATTGTGGAGCGGACTCGACACTATTCACTTTCACTTCTCAGGCTGTACATGCATTTGTTCATTCTTCAAGATCGAGATATTCATCTACCTACAGCTAGCGATGCGGTGAGTGGGCGATCTCCTCGCTAAGCTACGATATCATCTGAACAAGTGGGCGCCGGGGGTAATCTAGAAACGTTCGTCCGAGTACATATCGCAAGCCGCGCTTAGAAACCGTGCAGGACGAGCGAGTCTGACGAGCAAATCTCCTGATCCACGAGGAAGTCCTTGATGTTTTGTCGCTGGTCACCCGAAAGCTGGAGAATTTCGCCCAGTTCCTCGTCCTTGACAATCGCGCCGTTGCAGCTGAAGTTCTTCTTGAACGCCTTCAGGATGCGCTTGGTATCCAAGTCATCAGCGAGACCCTGCACCGTCGTCAAACACTTGCGGCCGTTGCGCTGCTGGACACGCACGTGGACCTTGCCGCCACTGAGGCCCGACTCTTCCTTCGCGTCAGCGAACGCATCTAATTCCCCACGAAAAAAAAAGAAAGTTAGTATGAATGCAACTCGTTTATCTGCGCATGCGCTGACACTGAAATAGGCCTTCGATGTGGACATACCGAATGCGTGCAAGTTCTGGATGTTCGACATGCTTTCTGCTCTGCTTCTTGGTTCTTGGTTTGTGGGAACTTGAGTTTGTTTCGTTGGCGACCGAGAGCCCCTTGATTTAGCAACTTCGAGAGTTTCTGGTAGAGTTTGCTAGTCTTTTAAAATTGCAATCGCTCTGTGACCGCGTACATCGCTCTGATTGGCTGAAACCGTGCGAGGTCGTGAAAGGGTACACCACAACCAAGTTGAAGGAGTCGCTTCACGATGGGCAACGCGATCAACGCCGCGCTGCTCGAGCCGACGAATGTGGGGCTCATACCCGCCATAGTCGCGTTCAACGACCTCCACATTCGAGATATTGAGGTCTATTGGCGTAGCTTCTATGAACACGCAGAGTCATTCGTGCTGACGCGATCCCAGCTACGAGAGATTCTGTCGAAAGCTGCACGACTCTTGGACCCGCACGGGTCCTCCAAGCGCGCGATTCAACATGCAGACAGTGTATTTGATGCGCTTTCAATGCGCACTGGTGGTGCTGCTGTCCATGCCAAGACTGAGGACGCTGTTATGGATGCGCTCGAGTTTTTTTCCGCCATCGCGTTCATTTCTGCGGAACCAATTGATGACAAGATCGACTTGCTGTTTGATTCGTGGGATATGTCTGAAGACGGTGCGCTTGACCTCGATGAGCTCACGATATCGCTCAAGTCAACGTTTCTGGGTCTGTCCAAGATCCTCACGGTACCGACAGACAACAAATCGGCAACGTTCCTGGACGATGACGAGATTGAAGTGCTTGGTGAGCGAGTGTTTCGAGAAATCGCTAAGATATCCTCTGTCACTGCGAATTTGAACCAGGTTACGATCACGTGCGACCAGTTCCGCACGTACTGCACAGAGAACAAGTCGGCTCGAGCTATGTTCGATCTCTTTGATCGTGCGACAACGATGGCGCCAGGTACCAGTGACGGAGACACTGAGGATACAGCTTCTGATGACGAGCATCAAGTTCAAGAGGGTTCTCAAATTGAAGTGAAGGACAGCAGTGGCTCCGTAAGCGACGTTGCTGTTATTGACCAAGGCGACGAGTTTCTCGCTGTCAAACCGTGGAAAGGTGCAATCGTCGCCCCGAGCAAGATCCCTCCACTAGATGCCGCAGCGCCAGTTGTGTCAGTGGCACTTGAGTGGATCTTTGGCTACAACGCTCAAGAGTCCAAGAACAACGTTCGCTTCTGTACTGGGACCAGCAACGAGATCGTGTACCCTGCTGCTGCTGCCTGCGTCGTGCTCAACCTCAAGACTCGCACCCAGCGTCACTACCTCGCCCACGTGGACGACGTGCTTTGTTTGTGTGTCCATCCAAAGCTGAACTTGGTTGCGAGTGGAGAGATTGGCAAGAAACCGCAGATTCTGGTGTGGTCTTCAAAGACGATGGACACCATGTGCACGCTGCGAGGCTTCCATCAGCGGGCGGTCTTGCAGCTCGCCTTTTGTGGGGAGTCGACTCTCGTGTCCGTCGGCAACGATGACGATCACAGTGTGGCGGTGTACGAGACGAAGGATGGATGGAAGAGTGCGATGCTAAAAGCATTCTCCAAAGGGAGCAAAGCAACTCCGTCTCACTTGACACCAAGTCCGACTGCTCTCGAGTTTGTCTGCTGTGGGGACAAGCACATCGACTTTTGGCAGTTCGACGGCAAGGCGCTGGCTCACAAGAAGGCTTTGCTCGGTAGTAAGGGCACATCACAGCTTTTCCACGTCGCGGAGTACGTCAACAACGGAAGTGCTGTGGTGGTTGGGACCAATGACGGGAATCTGTATGTGTTTACTGGACGAGACCTGTCGTCGGTTGTCAAGACAAACGCTGGAGCTATTCATGCCCTGGGGTACATGGCCGGAGTGCTCGTCGTGGGCACTAAGGGCGGTCAGGTTTCCATGTGGGACGAGAAACTCAAACTGGTCAACGGCCCCTTCAATATCAAGGACGTGACGTGCAACACGGCGGCATCGATTGTCGGCGTGCGTAGCTGCGCCCTCGCACCAAACAAGAAGACCATCCTCGTCGGAACGCTGGCATCTGAAGTATATGAGCTCGATGCTGTGACGGGCAAGAACGTTCACACCGACGCACTCGTCACTGGCCACTTCCTTGGCGAGACGTGGGGGCTGGACACGCATCCCTCCAAGCCGCAGTGCTGCACTATCGGTGACGATAAAACGGTACGTATCTGGGATCTCGAGACCAAGAAAGAGTTGCGTGCCATGAGCGTCGATCTTCCTGGGAGAGCCTGTGCCTATTCAAGCGATGGCAAGATGATTGCTGTTGGCCTGGGTGCCGATGGAGGTAGCAGTGTGGCAAAGACAAGAGGAGCGAAGAAACCAGCGGGTGGATTCGTAGTGTTTACCGAGCAGGACCTCACCAAGGTGAAGGAGCCGCGATACGACGCGAAGAAATGGGTGAGCGACATCAAGTTCTCGCCTGATGACCGCACGCTGGCAGTCGCCAGCCATGATACCGTCGTCTATTTCTACGACGTACTCAAAGGGTTCTCCAAGAAACCCGAGTTCAAGAAGCACACGAGCTATATCACACACATCGACTTCTCGTCAGACGGGCACCACTTGCAGAGCACTTGTGGTGGCTACGAGCTGCTCTTCAACGAGGCCAAGACAGCTAGACACATCACCAACGCGTCGTCTCTGCGCGACGAGAGATGGCACACGATGACAAGCACATTAGGCTGGGGCGTGCAGGGCATCTGGGAGGAGTGCAGTGACGGCACGGACGTCAACTCTGTGGATCGCTCCCATGACGGCAAGCTTTTGGCCACCGGTGATGACTTTGGCAAAGTCAAGCTCTTCAGGTATCCTTGTGCCATAGAAAAGGCGTCATACGTGGAGTTACGTGGCCACGCGTCGCATGTCACCAAGGTCAAGTGGACAGCGCAGGACAAGTGGCTACTATCGACTGGCGGCAACGATCGATGCCTGTTCGTGTGGAGAAATGAGAATGCGTCATCGTCTTCTCGTGAATCCAGTGTGACAACCAAGACGAGCAAGCGCGATATCGACTCTGGTGCCCTTCGAGGCAACAACAACCCGATTGACGAGTTCGCAGAGGCAGAAGAAGATGTTGGCGACGAGTTCATGTCGGTCAAGCCATGGCTTGGTGCGATCGTACCCCCGAGTGACGCCAAGAACATCAAGATTTCCAGCATAGCCCCCGAGGCACGCTTAGACCTGGAGCGCGTCCATGGCTACCAGGCCCAGAATGCAGCGAACAATGCAAGGTACGATGACCAAGGCAAGGTCGTGTATCACGCTGCTGCTCTGGGCATCGTGTTTGACAAGGCGACGCAACGGCAAAGCTTCTTCAAGCACCACGATGATGATATCGTGGCGCTTTGTGCACACCCAAACAACTCGACCTTCGCCACTGCTCAGATGGGTAAGAAGCCCAAGATCTACACGTGGAACGCAAGCTCTCCTGGTCAGTCCATCTCGTGCCTGGAAGGATTCCATCAGCGAGTCGTGACGGCGATCTGCTTCTCATCTGACGGCAAGAAACTTGGCAGTGTAGGAGGTGACGACGACCACTCGGTGGCCATCTACTCGTGGGAGAATGGCACTCTCACTGCCTCAGCCAAGGGCGAACGAAGCAACGTACTCGCAATCTGCCATCACGACGGTATGTGGATCTCTTGCGGAGGCAAGCACGTGCGATTCTGGCGGGAACAAGGCAAGAACCTGACCTCCAAGAAGGCCATCTTTGGCTCTGCCAAGCACAAAGCCGACAAGATGCCTGGCGTGTTTGAGTGTGTCGTTTCCTTCGGTAAATGGGCGGTGGTGGGTGCTTCCAATGGAGATCTGTACTGCTTCCAGGGCTCCAACGACCTCACGCGTATCGTCAGGGCCCATGCTCAGAGTGCGCAGGCGTTGTATGCAGTCAACGGCGGGGCAGACGAGCTAGTGAGCGGCGGCAAAGACGGAACGATCATGGTGTGGGACTCGTCACTGCAGAACACGTTCAAGTTTGACCTCAAGGAGATCGCGGCCAGCATTGACGTGCTAAACGCTTCGATTCGCAGTGTGTGCCCTGGTGGGAGAGGCAGTCGGAACTTCCTCATCGGCACCCACGGCAGCGATCTGATCGAGTTGGATACTTCTCGTACGGCAGCATCGATCGTGAACAGCATGACGGTGATCACAAAGGGCCACTCCGCGATGGAGCTGTGGGCTATAGCGACCCACCCAAGTCGAAAGGAATACTGCACGGCTGGAGACGATCAGCTACTTCGCGTGTGGTGCCTCGAGAAGAAGACGCTGCTAAGGCAGTGTAAGCTGGACGCGATGGCTCGAGCGTGCACGATCCACTCTTCTGGCAAGACCGAAGTGATCGCAGTCGGACTCGGTGGTCGCCACGCCTCCGCAGCAGCCAAGAGCGGAAAACAGCAAAACAAGACAGGTACGTTCGTCATCGTGTCGTACGCGGAGCTGTACAAGAAGCTGTTTGAAGACAAGCCAACAACTCAGCCCATCAGTGAGATCAAGTTCTCACCTGACGGCACCATACTTGCCATCGGCTCTCACGACAACCGCATCTACTTGTACAAGATTCAGGACCCGAAGTCGTTCAAGAAAGTGGTCAAAGTCGCGACGTTCGCCAAGCACCAGAGCTATATCACTCACTTCGACTTTTCTGTCGACGGGCGATTCCTGCGGAGCAACTGTGGTGCGTACGAGCTTTTGTTCAGTGATGCGACCACTGGAAAGCACATCACTTCGGCCTCCAGTGTCAAGGACGTCAAGTGGCAGACGTGGACGTGCGTGCTGGGCTGGCCCGTGCAAGGCATTTGGCCGCCTTGCTCGGACGGCACTGACGTGAACGCAGTGGATAGAAGTTCGCGTGGGGATCTGCTCGTCTCGTCGGACGACTTTGGTCTCGTCAAGCTCTTTCGATACCCGTGTGTAGGCAAGAACGCCAGTGCCATTGAACACCGAGGCCACTCGTCCCACGTCACGAACGTGCGCTGGACCGCAAAGGACTCGCACGTCGTCAGCGTTGGTGGCAACGACCGCTGTATCATGGAGTGGAAACTGATTCGCGATAGTGACGACAGCGAGGCTCTTGAGGCAGATATCGAAGAGAATATCCAGGAAGAAGAAGACACTGAAGAAGAGATCGACGAAGACGTTGAAGGCGACGAGTTCATGGCTGTGAAGCCGTGGCTAGGTGCGATCGCCGCACCAACCAATGCGCCCACCCCAAACACGCGAGAGCCTGACCTCCGCGTGCAATTGGACTGGGTCTATGGCTACCACACCGAGCTCTCCAAGCAGAACCTGGTGTACAACAGCCATAAAGAGATTGTGTACCACACGGCCGCGGTGGGCGTGATCTACGATGGAAAGCACCACATCCAGAAGCACCACATGTGCCACAACGATGACATCATGAGTTTCGCGATCACTTCCAAGCGAGACATCGTCGCGACGGGCGAGCGTGGGAAGAAGCCGGTGATTCGAATCTGGGACGCCCACAGTGGCGAGCTTCGCTGTGAGCTCAAAGGTTTCCACAGTCGTGGGGTCGTGTCGCTCGCGTTTTCTCCTGATGGGTCCAAGCTTCTGAGTGTCGGCGACGACGACAACCACTGCGTTGCGTTGTGGGAGGACGCTAGTCAAGGATGCTGGACCGTGGCGAAGTTGGCAGCGAACGCCAAGGGAGACAAAGGCGTGAACCGCTTCAGCTGCTTTGGCAAGGACACGTTCATCGCTGTCACGGGGGGGGGCAAGCATGTTCTCTTCTGGCGCGTGGAAGGCAAGACGCTGGTGAACAAGAAGGGTAAAGTGGGCAAGAAGGGTACACTGCAGATGTTCCCTTGTGGCGCAGCATTCGGCACAGACATCGTCACAGGCACAGCGAGTGGCGAGCTATATGTGTGGACGGGAGGCGATTTGTCCAAGGTGATCAAGGCTCACGAGGGTGAGAGCACGGTTGTGAGTGTGCACGAGATGCCGTCGACGGATCGCCAGTCGGGGACAGTGTCGGTGTTGCTGAGTGGGGGTAAAGATGGCAAGGTGATGATGTGGAACAGCGCCTTCCAGATCTTGAAGACGGTGGATCTAGCCGCGCTGAGTGTCGGCTGCTTCAACAAGGCCATCGCCAGTGTGTTCATGTCATCGGATGGCCAGGCGCTGCTTATCGGGACGTGCTCGAGCGACATTATCGAGGTGGGCACAGCCAACGGCACGGTGCTTCACGGTGGATCCCCGCTCTTCTCAGGTCACTTCAAGATGGAGTTGTGGGGGCTGGCGGTTCACCCATCCGCACACCAGTTCACCACCACTGGAGACGACGGCACGCTGCGAGTGTGGAACATGGACACCAAGAGATCCGTGCTTGTGACCAAGTTGTCGCACAAGGCTAGAGCGTGTGCGTACTCTCCTGATGCATCAATGCTAGCGATTGGCTTCGGCGGTGACAATGGAGTGCGTCGCATCAGCAAAGGCAAGAGCGCTGGTGCATCCAAGGAAGGTGCCTTCGCGGTGCTCGGTGCGCTTGATGGCAAGGTCCTGTTCGAAGACCGCCCCGCGAAGGAGTGGATCAGCGACATCAAGTTCTCGCTGTGTGGCAGCCTGCTCGGCGTTGGTTCTCACGACAACGCGATCCATTTGTACTCGGCCAGCGGTGGCTTCAAGAAGCGCAAGCCATTCGCCAAGCACAACAGCTACATCACGCACTTTGACTTCTCCAAGGACAGCAAGTATCTGCAGTCCAATTGCGGGGCATACGAGCTGCTATTTTGTGACACATCGACCAGCGACCAAGTGCGTTCGGCGTCCTCGCTCAAGGACGTCGCGTGGAGCACGTGGACATGTACGCTGGGGTGGCCGGTGCAGGGCATTTGGCCCGAGTGCGCGGACGGTACCGACATCAACGCAGTGTGCGCGTCGTCGTCACGGTCAGTGCTGGCGACAGGTGACGACTTCGGCAAGGTCAAATTCTTTCGGTATCCATGCACGATGAAGGGCGCCAGGTTCATTAACGCGCGCGGTCATTCATCCCATGTGACCAACGTGCGCTTTAGCTTTGACGACAAGTTCCTCATCTCCGTGGGCGGAAACGACCGTACGATCTTCCAGTGGAAGTTGTCATGATGGATGAGAACGAAATGTAGCCATGTCTGATTCATGATTCGTCGAGTGTATTTTGGCAAAATAGCCGACCAGGAAGTTCAATACAGCAGCATCAATGCGCTGTGGCGCTCGGTTAACGTGAACGCGCTGGTCGAGATGGCGCCTGCCAGAATCTGGCAGGCGAAATACAGCCTTCGTTCAGGCATGTCATTACCGGTATCTCCCGTGAGTTCGTATACAGGTATACTAGTATACACTGCTGAGCACAACACAGATAAAATGGGGCCAGCGTGGCACGCTGGCCCCATTTTATCTGTGTTCTGGTCACCAGCTGCGTGTTCAGTGGCGAAACCTTGAAGTTTTTCGAAGGCTTCATTCGACAGGCAGCCTCATTTCACTCATTTGCAGTCAGCTGACCATGCTTGGATACACTATCGACGGTACACTACCGCAGCTCCTGAAAAATGCGAGCACACTTCGTAGGACCATGGTGGCTTTGGTCATTTCACAGGGATCGTTCGTAGCAGCCTCCACTAGTGTACATATGTGGCGGTTGGTCCTCGTGGTTTCGTTCTCGCCTCGTCGCACGTTTGTTTTTTACTCGCTCAAAGAGCGCGATGTACAGTATATTCGTGAGCCCAGTATCCGGATCCAGTATACGCCCTGTAGATCTTCTGCGCTTCAACAATAGCCTACGTCGCCCCTCCTTCAGAAAGTATCCACGTCTCCTCAATATTCCGGTGAGTCATCCCTCCCGATGGCCCTGCTCCTCTCCGTCGAACCCATCGCACAGAGCCGAGCCATTGACGCGGATCCATCTCACTTCCGTCGCCCGCCAGCCACCGTCACTGCCGTCAGTGCTCAACTTCCTCTCCGCTCCGCTCCCCCCGCCTCTGTTCCTCCGTCTTCTATGGGCATCTTCATCGACCCAGCCGAGCTGCCCCCGGGCGGCGCCGGCCTCGCGCAGGTGCTGTTCCTCGGTGCCGTCTATGGCTACATCCTCTTCAACGCCAGCAACATGATCTCGGACGGCAGCGAGCTCCTCCTCCTCGTACCATGTACGTCCACACGCGTTCTCCTCCATATCCATATCCATATCAAACTCATTCTCTCCCCTCCTCTCCTCTATAGCCATGGCGGGCATCGTCGGTAGCATCGTCCTCCCGGTGCTCGGCGCCGTGCCGGACGGCGCCATCGTGCTCTTCTCAGGCATGGGGCCCGACGCGCAGCAGCAGGTCTCGGTCGGCGTTGGCGCGCTCGCCGGGTCCACCATCATGCTGCTCACGATCCCGTGGGCGCTCAGCATCTACGCCGGTCGCGTCAACCTGGACGAGCGCGGCAATGGCAGCTACGTGCGCCCCAAGGGCGCGCCAGAAGGCTGGGCCAAGCTCACGCCGCCCACCAATGCCAACCTTTTCCGCACGGGCGTCGTGGTCTCGGACGAGATCCGCTCGAACGCGCGCACGATGATCGCCACGAGCCTCATCTACCTCATCCTCCAGCTGCCGGCATTGCAGTACACGGGCACGACCTCGCGCGACGCCGCGGCGGACCCGGCCGTGGTCGCGCGCAGTGAGCGCCCCTTCGCGTTCGTTGCGTTCCTGGTCTGCATGGCCGCGTTCGCCGGGTACTTGTACTGGAATGGCAAGCGCGCGTCCACCGTAGCGGACGACGCGATCGAGGAGGTCCGCATCGCCGCGATCCGCAACGGCGAAATTAGCATCTCTGGTGTGCTAGCCGAGGAACTAGCCTACCTTAAGACTAAAACACCGGACGCGAGCTCGTCGATCAACCCGCGCGTGCTGCAGAAGCGCGTCGAGCAGCTCATTCGTCCGTTCTTCCACCTCTATGACAAGGACGGCGACCGCCGCATGGACAAGGTCGAACTGCAGCTCTTCTGCAAGGACCTGGGCGAGTTCATCACGCGGGACGAGCTAGACCGTTGGTTTGATGAAGTGGACAAGGACAACAGCGGCTACATCGAGTTCCACGAGCTCTCGGAGGCCATGCTGCGGTACCTGGTGGCCAAGTTCGAGGCGGAGAAAGATGGCCGCAAGCTCGAGCTAAAGAGCGTCAAAGTGGAGTCGGCCAAGCCACTGCCAGTGCCCGCGACGGCGGACAATACTGAGGACGAAGAGGAAGAAGAAGAGGAGGAAGTGCCCGAGGACCTGGCCCACCTCTCGATCCACGAGCAGCAGCGCAAGATCAAGATGCGCGCGGCGTACCAAATGTTTGTGGGCACGACGCTCGTGCTCATCTTCTCGGACCCGATGGTGGACGTGCTCTCGGCCGTGGGCGAGCGCACGGGCATCCCTGCCTTCTACGTGTCGTTCGTGGTCGCGCCGCTTGCGTCCAACGCCAGTGAGCTCATCGCCGCGTACAACTACGCGTCCAAGAAGACCTCCAAGACGATTTCGATCTCGGTCTCGGCGCTGCTCGGCGCCGCGTGCATGAACAACACGTTCTGTCTCGGCATCTTTGCGGCGCTGCTCTACTTCAAGGGCGGCCTCGTGTGGGAGTTCTCGGCCGAGACCATCGCGATTCTCTTTGTCGAGTTGGTCATGGGCTACTTTGCCATGAAGAAGACCCAGCGCCTCAAGGACGCCATCATCGTTTTTTCGCTCTACCCGTTCTCCATCTTCCTGGTCGCGCTGCTCGAGAACGGCCTCGGCTTTGACTAATCCAGCCACTTCATGTTCGGTACGGCTCGTGCCATTCGTACTCACACACACACACAGCGTGATTCGCATTCTTCTGGTTTCAGTCATTAGCCTCAAGAGATGTTCTTCAGTCAACTTGTAGTATGTGTTTACTGTTAGCCCGTTGTGATGTGGAGGAGGACCGTGAGCGATGGCGGTGATGCGAGGAGCGGACCTAGGAGTCACAGGCTGCTACTGTGTTCTACTTCGAAGTATCGTAGTACAACCCTACCGGTAGGCTATTAGGACGTGTGCTGCGCAGTGTAGGCAGTGAAGCCTGTGAACAAGTCGATCAGGTTGCGTTCTATATTTGCTCCACTTGCCTATAGCGTGAGCACTGGTGGAGTGACATACCAGAGACTCGTGTGCCGAATGGAGACGCGAGTGGAGCACCACGCCGTCCGCAGTGGCGGCGGCAATCTTCCGACCACCAAGCCATCCATGTTCCATGCAGGTATGGTATGCATCTCCAGGGCCTGTAGCACTGCACTACCATGTCACTGATTCCCTCTAACTCCCTTGAGCAGGCCTCTCAAGCAAGTTCACCAAGCGCCACACGACCAACTTCCATGACACAACACTCACCGCTGCGTCAGCCGCAAAGGCTCGCGCCGAGCTCAAGATGGAGCGGCAGGCGAACGCGATCGAGAAGCAGCAAGAGAAGATCGAGCAGGAGGTAGGTACTAACTACCTGGCCTGGTTGACTTTGTCATGCTCTCATCTCTACTGTGCTCTCACCCCCTCTAGATGAAGAAGATTGAACAGATCACCGATCGGCTTCAACGCCAGCAGGCGCGTGAAGCCAAGCGCCTTCGCCGTCGCCTCGAGTACGCCGCGTCAAGGATCCAGGCCGCGTACAGGAACCATGCCATGCACCAGGTCGCCAAGTGTACGTCAGCCTCCATCGAGATCCAGCGCCATTGGCGTGGCCACATCGATCGCCAGCATGCGGCCAGCAAACGGCGACAGAGAGACGCACGCATCGCCAATCAAGCGGCGAGTACCATTACGCGGGCGATACGAATCTACGTGTGCCGACTCATCCGCAAGCACGAGCTCATGTGGCGAGACTGCGCCGCGACCACGATCCAGTGTGTAGTTCGACAGCACCAGGCAGTACTTGAAGTGTCACGACAACGAGAGCTGCACCGTCTTCACGTCCGACTGTACCACGCGGCGACCAAGATCCAGGCCAACGTGCGAGGCTTCCACACACGGATGGTGTACTTGGATGTGTTGTACCTCATCATCCGCATCCAGGCCGTTGGCAGAGGCTACCTCGTCCGCAGTCGTCTTCAGTGGCTGCTCGCATTCGACGTCCAGCCCATCACTTCGATTCAAGCACTTGTCCGTGGCTTCCTCGCCCGGCAGCGGCTTGGCCGACTCCAGGTGCTGCGGCCACAACCGGAGCCACGCACCGCGGTCACGCGACCGCAGCGTCCAGTGCATAGACCCATCGACAAGAAGCCTGCGCAACGGCAGGCTGCTGTGCCGTACAACCTGATCACTACGCACGTGTCTGTGCCGTCACCGATTCGCTCGAGTCCTGAGCGAGCCAAGCGGTCATTCTGGCTCCCGTCCGGGTCGACTACATCGGGTTCGCTAGCCCCACGACGCCGTCGACCTCAAATATCATTGCCAACGCTGGCGTCGCTGTCACCAACGCCTTGTCTTGGGATCCCATCACCACGAGACGTCGACCCTAACGTTAGCACTGTGAGTAGTCTCCGTCGGCCTTCACGTGGCAAGCAGGGCAAGCCTCGTCCACCGGCACGCTTGCACCCGATCGACAGATCCATTCAGCCGGCCACTGCTATTGCTACCTCTATGGAGAAGGAAGCCTCGACGGAGGATGAACAACGCCAGCGAATCGAGCAGCAGCGACTCAAGCTACTGATCCGCAAGGCACAAGAGCGAATGCGACTGGAGAGAGAAGAACGAGACCGCATTGAGCGTGCGAAAGAGTTGGAGGAGCGACGGATCATGGACCGAGAGGACAAAGCGGTGAGGCTGCTGCTCAAGGCGACGCAACGCAAGCACCACGAGCTGAGGCAACGCAGGCTCGCGATGGAACAGCAGCGAGAGGAGCATGAGCGAATGGACATGATGCGCGAAGAGCGGCTGACCAAATTGCATCTCAAGATGCTCGCTCGCGTCTCGATCGACTCGGTGGACATGCCATCACTTCCACGCAAGCAGCCCAAGCATCGAGTCGCCGAGGCAGGAGACGATCGTAACGAAGACGGCAAGAGCTGCGTCGTGTTACTAGATCAGGATAAACGACATCAAGGCCACGCTCGGCACCCAGGTCAGAAAGCAAGCAAGACCAAGGGCAAAGAGAAGCCGAGCAAGCTCATGGACAAGAAGACCCGTGAGCTACGCGCTGTGTACCAGCGAGGGAACCAGCGCGGCAGTCGCACACACCACCACCCGTTGTTGCACTTGGACCTGGACGCGAACCTACAGAGACAATACGCCGCATGGGATTTCCACAACGACAGTGCGAGATCGACCGAGGCGGAAATGGTAGAAGATGACGCCGAGTTCGATTATGGCGACGAGTTTGAAGACGTGGTCGACGAAACGCAGCTGAAACGGCTGCTTTGCTGACCGTGAGAGTGTCGCGCGTCCAGAGTTACGCTTCGACGTCGTTGCGGCGGAAGAGGTAGAGGTAGCCAGCCCCGAATGGAGGTTCTTCAGACAGCGCAACCTTGTCGTCGTTGAAGATCAGCCAGCGACCGTTCTTCTTAATGTGGCACACATAGTGTCCCGAGTTGGTGTTGCGACCGATGTGGCTGATGAAGCCTACGAGTGAGTACTGGCCCACGCTGTTGTCGAGCTTCTGTTGCACGCCAGATCCAGTAGCACTCGACTCGCTCCCATTCTTCCATGCGGCGACTTCGGCATTCAAGCTATCCATGTGGTTGAAGAGCCAGTCGCCTGCGCGCTCCGGGTTCTGACCGGTTTGGCTGAGAGCGCACTTGACTTGGTCTTCCGTGAAGCCCATGGAAGTGAGACTGTTGACGTGATCTGCATTGAAGCTCGACGCTGATGCTGCGGCTGTCTTGACCCCCGGTGGTGGAAGTGGGTCGTTGAAGTCTGGATCCTCCATATGATTGAAGATCCACTCCATAGCAGCCTCTGCATTCGAGTTGCCGGTCGCAATCGCGGCGCGCTTGCAGCCGTTCTCAGAGAAACCAATCGATACGAGCTGGACGACCAAGGCTTCATCGGGAGTTACCTCAGCTGGACTGCTGGATTCACTACTAGAGGCTGCAGCAGCATCGTCTGGAAGTAGCTCCTCACCTTGTTGCAGACCTCTCGACAAGTACTCGGCGAGGTCCAACGATTCGGGTACATTGACGACGACGTCCATCTTCTTCGGAGTCCAGTCTTCATCGACGTAGAATCTGCGCATTTGCAGGAGCAGATATCTTGGGAAACTCTTGAACCGAACGGTTTTCTGGGCGAGACCCTTTTTGCCAGTTGCCGATGACAAGAAATCCTCGATGAGTTCCGGAGCGAGGGTTTTCTCCAAACACGCTTGGAATGGAACATTTGGCACGACCTTGTCATCATTCGTCTTGGACTCGTTCTCTCCAATCTTTTGCCTCTTCTGTTCTTGAGCCTGGTAGTCGCGGACTTGAGAAGCATTTGTTGCGGCCTCCAACGGGATCTGCATTTGGAAGTACGAATCCTCACGAGCGACGTACTTCACCTTGTGCGATCCCAGACATTCCACACGATCTTCGAGAGCGAACTTGAATAATGTGCTCGTCGGGAGACTCGATTTTTCACGGCTCTCGCTGTCTCCGAGCAGAGGGCCGATTCGACTCGCTGCGACCCGCTCACTTCGATCCATGTAATCCATCAGATGCTGGAAGTACTCCACGGCATCTTGTTGCTGGCCGGTGGAGAAATCAGCGTGGCCCTTGCCCACCAGACCGCGGAAGGTGATGGGTCGCAGATCAATCGCCTTCAAGTCCACCTCGCTGTCATCATCGTTTGTCAACTCGCGCTTGTATCTGTCGGTAAGAACGCCACGAGCGAGCTTCGCAAACTGAGATGGGAAGTCATCAGATGGAACTTCTCCGCATGTACTGAAGATGATCTCGGCGGCTTCGAGGTATCGACGTCGAACTTCCGGCAAGGTGAGCAGCAGCTGGAGCACCGAGTTCATGTAGCAGCTGTTGCCCAAGTTTTTGAACCCAATGTGGCCTGCACCGCTGACCGACACGAGCTTCTTCCCCGACTCTGTGATCGCGTCGAACTCGTAGTTCATGTTCAGTCCGACCTGGAGCTCATCCATCGTCTTGTCCGTTTTCTGAAGGTTGTTGACGTTGATCCCGAAGTGGGCCAAGTGCTTTTTCAAACGCTTGTCCGTCACCATGTCGTCTTCATCAGGCGCGTAGCTGTACACGTCTCCTCCGTCCGCAGTGATCGTACCTAGTTTGACAGCGAGAGGGTAGATGCTGCCAGCGGCTTGGTAGTGTCGGAGTGCCTCGCCACAGCCACCAGTGCCATCCCAGTTGCGGCGTCCACAACCAATGTAGCCATCCGACAGGTTCAGCCACAGGTTCTCTTGCTTGTCACAGTCAGGTGCCATACACTTCCATGAGGACGGGTTCGACGAGATCTTGGGCGGGTTGTCGATCTGGATGAGGTGTTCCGCGTATGGAGATTCCTTGCGCTCCTCTTGCCACGTCGCCACCTCTTCAACCACTGTGTTGCCTGCGTGGTTGAGCAGCGCCTGGATCGCCTCTGTCACGTGTGCCGGTACGACGGGTGAGCTGCCCTCCACTGAAAGGAACTCGTTCGACGACGGATCATACACGACCACCTGATCGTTCTTGTCGACCTCGTATTTGTCTTCAGGGTTGACTGAGAAGCCACCGTCGCCACCAATCGCCAGCTTCGATGGTTCATTCGCATCCGCCTTGTCCTTCTTGACCTTGGTATGGCGTTGATGGAGATACACGGTCGGCTGCGATCGCGCTCGATCGAGCGGAAGGAACGGACCACCGAAAGACTGGAACGTCGTGAGGTTCGTGTAGATGCCTTCAGGGGAGAAAGGCGTGTCGAACGAGAAGACGCATTCGTCACGATACACGCGGTCCGATGCACGCGCGATGCGCACCTTCGGCGCGAGTCCCTGCAAGAGTTCACTAACGCGAGCCTCCATTTTCACGAATGATATCGTCGTGTGTTCCTCCTCCCCCCTTCAACTCCCGTTAGGTACGTCTTAAGTACGCACCCAGAATACGAACCTAACCTGGCAGTGCTGTGAAACGGTTGTACCAAAAAGACGGTACAGTGAGTCAGCGTCCAATCAACCTGCTTGGCAAGTCGAAGACGTCGACACCAAAGGAAGCGAGCGACACGCACTTGATTGACACCCGTGACAACTATGGTCAAGAAGCGCTCGCTCACGCCACTGCCGATCTTTGACCAGGTGGCGCTGCCAGCGTTCCTGGCGCAGCACAACTTTAAGGAGGTCCACGCGCTCACGATCTGGCGCCACCTCGCGCAGAACCCGACCCACAAGTTCAGCGAGATCAAGGGCGTGCCGGTGCGGCTGCTGGCGCTGCTGGAGGAGAACTTTGTACACTTCACCATCTCGAAGGTCACCGAGCAGCGATCGAGTGATGGTACGGTCAAGATGCTGCTGCGGCTCCAGGACGGCCACGAGATCGAGGCGGTGATCATGAAGCACACGGGCCGCAACACGCTCTGCGTGTCCTCGCAGGTGGGCTGCCAGATGGGCTGCACGTTCTGCGCTACGGGTACGATGGGCATCATCGCAGATCTGTGGAGCGGAGAGATCCTCGAACAGCTCGCGCACGCGAACCAGATCGCGCCGATCCGCAACGTCGTGTTCATGGGCATGGGCGAGCCGCTCAACAACTACGACGCCGTGCTCGCTGCGATCAAGGCTATGACCAGCGTCTTTGGCCTGGCGCCCAAGCATATCACGCTCTCCACCGTCGGCGTCATCCACCGCATCCGCCAGCTCACCAAGGTTTGTACAGTAGCGTGATGCTGCTTGGGATATCGTAGATTCGCCTTCTCACTGTGGACTGTGTGTAGGACGCGCCACTGGTTCGCCTCGCGCTCTCGCTGCACGCGCCAAGCCAGGAGCTGCGCTCTCAGATCGTGCCCACGTCCACCGCGTACCCTCTGGACAAGCTCATGGTCGCCATTGATGAACACCTCGCGATCAAGTACGTGACGAGATGCACTGTACCTCCCCACTGGAGACGTCATTTACTCATGCCTGTGTGAATAGGGAAGGGCGCCTCGTCATGGTCGAGTACTGCATGCTGGAAGGCGTCAACGACTCGATCGAGACGGCGCACACGCTCGGCAAGCTGCTGCAGAACCGGTCCGTCCACGTCAACCTTATCCCGTACAACACGACCGAGGTCGGCGCCCAGTTCCGCAGCCCGTCGCCTGAACAGATTCGAGCTTTCCACGCGGTGCTGCGCGACCCGTACAACCTCAAGGTCACGATCCGTGAGAACCACGGCAACGATATCGACGGTGCCTGCGGCCAGCTCGCGTTGAAGAACAAGCAGCAGG
>JAADXF010000172.1:0-34356 GCA_023337575.1 Pythium chondricola
ACCAGACCACACAGAGTCATTCCATGACTAGCCGTGATTAGCCGTGAAGCGAACTCCGCGGTGTGTTGGTTTGAGCCAGCAAGCAGAGTACTGTTTGCACTATGATCATAGAAGCAATGCCCGCGCATCGGTACTCGATGGCCAGAAGATCGCCAGCCTCGTGACCGCGCTCGAGGTCAACGCCAAGGGCTCGCAGACCGAGGTGGCGTCGCTGCTCTCGCAAGAGTCGTCGGGTGACTTCTACACCAAGACGCAGTCGTTCTGGCTCACCAACCAGATCTACATTGAGAACGCCACGTTCCAGCTCGTGGAGAAGCTTGCGGCGCTCCCGTCGATCAAGGAGATCGCCGAGGAGGAGATCATCACGCTGGACCCGATCGTCGCGGCCAGCCCACTGGTGGACAACTCGACCGTGGCCGAGTGGGGCGTCGCCAAGATCAACGCCAACAAGGTTTGGGCCACGGGCAACGTCGGTGAGAACGTCATCGTCGGTGCGATCGACACTGGTGTGCGTGGCACCCACGTCGCGCTGGCTTCCAACTACCTCAACGACGGCTTCTCGTGGTACGACCCAGAGGCTCAACTCGCCTCGCCGTACGACAACAACGGCCACGGCTCGCACGTTATGGGTACCATCGCTGGCAACAACGGCATCGGTGTCGCCCCAGGTGCCAAGTGGATCGCCTGCAAGGGCTGTCGTACCTCGAGCTGTCCACAGGCAGATCTGCTTGCCTGCTTCCAGTTCATGACGTGCCCAACCAACCCAGCGGGCACCATCCGTGATTGCACCAAGGCTCCGCAGCTTGTGAGCAACTCGTGGGGTGGTGGCCAGGGCGCCACCACCTACAACAGCGCCATCACCGCCTGGCGCACGGCTGGCATCATCCCGATCTTTGCGAACGGTAACTCGGGCCCAGCGTGCGGTACCGTCAACTCGCCAGGCGACAACGCCAACGTCATCGCCGTTGGTGCCACCGACATCAACGATGGTCTTGCGTCGTTCAGCTCCAAGGGTCCATCGGTTGGTGGCCTGATCAAGCCGGAAGTCTCGGCACCAGGTGTCACTGTGCGCTAGGCCTGGTTCAATTCCGATACCGGCTACAACTCGATCTCGGGTACCTCGATGGCTACGCCGCACGTCGCTGGTGCCGTTGCTCTGCTCATCAGCGCCAAGCCAGGGCTCACCTTCGACCAGGCCAAGGACGCGCTCACCAAGACCACGGTCAAGACGCTCACGGCATCGGGCTACACCTGCGGCAACACCGCCGACAGCGTCTGGCCAAACAACCAGTACGGCCACGGCCGCATCGACGTCGAGGCCGCCGTCGCGTACGTCAAGGCGCTCTAAGCCACCCCACCCCACCCGTAGGTCTAGCACTTGTATTGCGTCGTGTGCCGAGAAAGAAGAAGAATTTTTGAATGTACTGACTTGTGTCGATCCATCGAAATTGTCCCTCCCGG
The DNA here is from genome assembly GCA_023337575.1 of Pythium chondricola. Lineage (NCBI taxonomy): Eukaryota > Oomycota > Peronosporomycetes > Pythiales > Pythiaceae > Pythium > Pythium chondricola. The sequence goes on from JAADXF010000172.1 coordinate 1,462, forward strand.
CTCGTCTATTTCGAGGTGAGTCTCATCAGGTGACCATCATTCATTCGTGCCATGTTCTTTGAAGACCATCACTCTTGAGGTACGTTGATGATATTTTTTGTTCTTCGTTCTTGGCTTTTTCCACAATCGAAGAGCTCACCACGAGTCAATCACAGCGCTTGCCATTCGCCATCTCTCTGGACGCGCCGCACACACCAACCAACCACCATGGAGCTGCAGCCAGAAAGCGAAGACCACACCGCGCTCAGCGACACCGCCGACCTGAAGAATGAGCTGCCAGTGGACGCCGTGCTCGACCTCGCGCTCGACTGGAACCACGACGCATTCATTGTCGAGATCGATCAAGACGAGACCCCGCTGGCCATGTGCCAGATCTGCATGGACTTTGTTGGGTCCAAAGAAGTGCATCGCTACGTGTGTGGGCCGTGCTGCCTCGCCGAGGTATGCTCCAGTTGCCTCGTGCAGCACCTGACAGCCACGGTGTACTCGTTTTACGTGGGTGTGCTGCCCAAGATGCGCTGCCCCGTGTGCCTCGTGCTGCTAAACAAGGCACAGTGGACCAAGTACGTGCTGCCACCACCGACTGTGACCTCGGCTACCTTCGCCACCAATACGGAAGCTGGTGGCGGTAGTCAAGACCCGTCCAGCGAGTCGGACCATGAAGAAGACAGTCAAGCTGAAGATGGAGATGATGGCGCCGCTGTTGACAACACAGCAACTTCCAACCAGCAAGACAACTCGTGGCTGCTGGACAACTCGCACATTGTGGAAAAGTATGAAGTGCTGTGTCGCCAGAGCTGTGGATTCCAGTCGCCTTGCTGCCACAATACCGACTTCTCGATGCTCAAGAAGATGCGCGAAGGCTCCGTCAATCCATTCGTCACGCTGACGCTTCCACCAGCGCAGGCCAAGCTCCTGCCCCAACTGAGCATCATGTATCGTGAGTACTCCTGCCACCGTGTCGAAGTCGCCGACATGTACGCGTTTATCCAAGACACTTTTGGACACTCGACCGAGGAAGTGGTAGAAGCCTTGGTCAACAACACCCTGGACGACGAGCGCCGAGCGAATCTGCTCTTGCTGCACCTCTTCCACAACCCAGACACGTACACGCACTGCTGCAACCGCGCCGTGTGCTTCAAGTGCAAGTCGGCCGTGCACCACGACGGCAAGTGTGGTGACTTTGTGGTTGATGAAAATGTGCTGGACTGCCCTGGCTGCCGTGTGACCTTGGTCAAAGTGGACGGGTGCGACTCGGTCACGTGTCTCTGTGGCACGTCGATCGAGTGGCCGCAGGAGATGGCCAAACAGCGCATTCAACGCAAGCAGCTAGCACCGTCCGACAACAAGGTCTATCGAGACTGGCGTCGATGGTCCAGGGCTCTGAAACGCTGCCTACGGGAGATCAACAACCTGGAGACGACGTGGCGTAAGGTACGCCTCCAGCGCGTGCTCAAGACCCACCGAGGAGTGCTACAGGACCTCGTGGACCGTGCTGTGCGTCGTGCGCGCCTCAATATTTTGATCCGCGAGCATGGCGAACGCCTGCGACCACTGTTACGTGCACACCTCGAGCGTCGGAAGGCCTCCATCTCGAAGGAGTCTACGGAGGAGGAGCCTGTCACCGAGGAGAACCAACACTGCATCGCACCCGCCGCTTGAGTCGTCTAGTGCAGTCGATGTTGTCAACCTTGAATGCCATTTGAATATTTAACCATGATCCATCGTTATGACTGGTGTCGCACACGTCGCAGATTCAGACCGAAAACCTATGTGGACCACCTCATTGTATATCTGATGCTACGCGTTTCGATTGGCTTAAAACCGTATAGAATCAGATGCCCTTCCGCCATCCATTTCTCTCTCAATCGACGTGAGGAGCTCCTCGCTGCAATCGCGCCCATTCCCCGATTGGACACGAAGTGTAGACTTGTGAATGACTTGTGTATTTGATACTGTAGTTGTGTTGAAGATGATGCTACCACATCCGCTTCCTGACGCTTATTCAAGCCTGGAGGAGCAAAATTCTACATGAGATTGCTGATTCAACACCAGACAACGTAGAGGGTCCTACGAGCCACATCACTCGCTATCTCCACACATACTAGTAGTATTAATACACACACCGGGCTCTTCACATGAAAACAAAGCAACACGCTCAAAGTAGACCACACTGTAGCAGTAGAAGCAACACGGGATTATAATAATGTGCAAAAACGATCTACCTAGCGAGGATGAGGATGGCGGCACACGCCGCAGCTGATGAGACGGGAATTCTCCACTTGATCGACCACGGGGTTCATGTCCACACACACCAACAGACCGCACCACTCCTTCACTGCGAGCAGAACGAGATGGAGCGGAATGGAGGGAGGGAGGAGGGGCATAACACTACATGATCATTGGGTGAAGAGCAGAAGGGGTTGAAAAACGCTCCACTTAGAAGCGGATCATGCGCTCCAGCACGCGCTTCTTGTCCTCCAGCTCGCGCAGCGAGGCATCCTCGTGGTCCTCGAGCCAGTCGCGGGCATCACGGATTGCCGTCTCGACGTTTGAGTCACCCTTCTCGCGCGCAATCTCGATCGCGCGGTAGATAAACTGCTCGAGCTCGTTACGCGCCTCAATCTTGCGCAGGAGCTCGGCGTCGTCCTTCTTGAACTTCTCGGCCTCGGCGACCATGCGGTCAATGTCCTCCTGGGTGAGACGGCCACGGTTGTTCGAGATGGTGGTCTCGGCGCGGGCACCCGTCTTCTTGTCACGGGCCGAGACGTTGAGGATACCGTTGGCGTCAATCTCAAACGTCACTTCGACCTGCGGCTCGCCGCGCTTGGCACGCTCAATGCCCGAGATGTTAAACTCGCCGAGCTTGTTGTTGGCGAGCACCGAGGCGCGCTCCCCTTCGTAGATGCACACATCCACCGAGGTCTGGTAGTCCTCCTCGGTCGTGTACACACGGGTCTTGCGCACCGGGATGGCCGTGTTGCGCTTGATGAGCACCGACATGACCTTGCCGACCGTCTCGATACCGAGCGAGAGCGGGGTCACGTCCACGAGCAACAGCGAGTTGGTCGCGTCGTTGCGGATGCCCGAGAGAATGGCACCCTGCACGGCGGCACCGTACGCGACGGCCTCGTCCGGGTTGATCGACTTGGACAGTTCCTTGCCACCAAAGAGCGCCGAGAGCATGGTCTGCACCTTGGGGATACGGGTGGACCCACCGACGAGCACGACCTCGGTGATCTGGTCTGGCTTCATGGCGGCGTCCGCAAGCACCTTGAGCACAGTCTCCTCACAGCGCTTGAAGAGCTCCTCGTTGAGCGACTCGAGCTTGGCACGCGTGAGCGTGGACGAAAAGTCGACGCCCTCAAAGAGCGAGTCCACCTCAACCGAGGCCGACGTGGTGGTCGAAAGCATGCGCTTGGCCGACTCACAGGCCGTACGCAGACGACGCATGGCACGCGCCGACGACGTAGGGTCCAGGCCCTTGTTCTTACGCTTGAACTCGGTGATCATGTGGTCCACGAGGTTCGAGTCAAAGTCCTCACCGCCCAAGTGGGTATCACCACCGGTCGACTTGACCTCAAAGATACCGTTCTCGATGCTCAGGATCGACACATCGAACGTACCGCCACCAAGATCAAAGATGAGCACGTTCACGCCCTTGCCGGCCTGGCCGGCGTTCGTGTCGAGACCGTACGCGAGCGCCGCGGCGGTGGGCTCGTTGATGATACGCTTGACATCAAGCCCGGCGATGGCACCGGCATCCTTGGTCGACTGGCGCTGCTGGTCGTTGAAGTAGGCAGGCACCGTGACGACGGCCTGCGAGATCGGCTGGCCAAGGTAGGCCTCGGCGGTCTCCTTCATGCGCGTGAGCACCATGGACGAGATCTCCTCGGGGGTGAAGCTCTTCGTCTCGCCCTTGAAGTCGACCTGGATGAGCACCTTGTTCTCATCACCCTCGATGATCTTGAACGGGAAGTGAAGCGCGTCCTTCTTGACGATCTCGTCGTTGAACGTGCGACCAATGATACGCTTGGCATCAAACACCGTGTTGGTTGGGTTGGCGGCGGCCTGGATCTTGGCGGCCTCACCGATGAGACGCTCCGACTCGTTGAAGGCGACCCACGATGGCGTGGTGCGGTTGCCTTCGCTGTTGGCAATGATCTCGACCTGGCCATCCTTCCACACACCGACACACGAGTAGGTGGTACCGAGATCGATACCAATGACCTCCGAGAAGCCCTTCTCGGCACGCTTGGCGCGCTCCTCCCGCTCCTTGCGGGCCTTGTTGATCTTGTCCTCGATCTCCATGCGCTTCATCTTGCGCGTGGCCTCGTCCATCTCGACGCCCGAGATCTCCTCCTCCTGCACCTGGAGCGCAGCCTGGGCCTGGGTGATACCGGCCTGGATCTGCTTGTTGGTCTTGTCCAACGTCAGGCCCTGGGTGTACGCCGACACGGCCTTGGCGTAGTTCTTGACGTAAAAGTGGGCAGCGCCGAGACGCGCGTAGCCCTTGGCAAACTTGTCATCGAGCTCGATACACTTCTTGGCGTCCTGGAGCGCAGGCGTGGCCTGGCCGGCGCTGAGGTAGGCCGCCGAACGGTTCGAGTAGTAGATCACGTTGGTCGGCTCGTACGCGATCGCCGTGGTGAACTCCTTGATCGCGGTCGCGTGGTCGCCCGCGGCGAACGCGGTGTTACCGCGCTCCTTGGCCTCGGCGCCGAGCTTGGTGCGCTCATCGGCCGGGAGGTCCGAGTACTGGTCCTTCTTGGTGGTACGCGTGCGACGCTTTGGGGCCATGGTGGTCTTTTTTCCGAGGGGGATTGGGAAATGCGAACGCTCGGCAACCACAAGGGCAAAGGAAGGGAGTGGTGGAGGAGGGCGGAGAGGAGAGGAGAGGACGGGGAGGGAGCGAAGCCCTCCCAAAAACGGTCGAGCGACCCGGCCAGTTCATACTGTATTGATGGGGCGGTGGAACCGAGGGCGGATGGCTCCCCTGGCACCCTCATTTGGGTATTTTTGCATGGAAAAGTTGCAGGAAAAGGGGGAGGCTCGACAGATATCAATACCAATTGGGTGGAGGGGAAGGCGCCCACCCGGAGCTCCTCGTCCAGTGGATGCAACAGAACTGTTACCAGCTGTCTCATCTGGTTACACGTTACACGATACCAATCGCGGTGTAACCAAAGCACGTACCTCCCGATATAAGAACATCAAACCACCCAATATACCAACACATGGGTGTTTGTGTTGGATCTCGACACCCGAATGCGAACAAACGAGAATGAGCACCACGACGGATGAGCTCCTCCCGATCAACGTGCATGTCCAGTACGCGCAGTACCAGGGCGAGAAGCAGCTCGCGGAGCTGATCAAGCTCATCGACAAGGACCTCTCCGAGCCGTACTCGATCTTCACGTACCGCTACTTTTTGTACAACTGGCCCGAGCTCTGTGTCCTCGCGCGCGTCAACCACAAACTCGTGGGCGCGATCGTGTGTCGCTATGAGCAGATCAACGCGAGCGAGCAGCAGGCGGGTACCGTACTGATGCCCGCGCAAGATCACGAGCAACAGCAGCAAAACAGCAGCGAAGGCACCGACCGCAACGGCTGGCGCGGGTACATTGCGATGCTCGCGGTGGAGAAGAAGTACCGCAAGATGGGCATCGGGTCGCAGCTCGTGCGGCGCGCGATCGACGCAATGGTGAGCAAGAACTGCGACGAGGTCATGCTCGAGACCGAGATCGCCAACAAGGGTGCGATCCGCCTGTACGAGAACCTCGGGTTTGCGCGCGACGAGCGACTCGTGCGGTACTATTTAAACGGCGGGGATGCCTTCCGCCTCAAACTCTGGCTCCACTGAAAAAAAAGACCACGAAAAAAAAAGGGGTTGTGCTCACCACTAAATGAAATGGAACGATGTGCCGCTGCCGTTCATCTCGAGCACGTCCAGGCGTTCGTAGAACTGGATGCATGCCTTGAGCTGGTACTGCGTGTAGCCCTTGCGCAGCACGACCGGCTCGACCTCGCTCAGTGTGATGGTCTTGAGCTGCCGCTCGGTCGAGTAGTCGAGGATCAACCGGTAGATCTTGGACGTCGCGTCGCTCGCGTGGTTGCGACTGCCGACGCCACGTCCACTGCTGCCACCGCCGCCCTGTTCGTCCTGCTCCGTCAACGACGACTTGGATACGTACACGAGACGAATGGCTTCGTCCACATCTTGGCTGATCACCTCGGTCGAGAACCGTAGCCGCGCGAGCGACTGGGAGAGACGCAGGATACTCAGCAGTTGTCGCGCGGTCATCGCCGTCTGCGCGTGGTTGGCATTCTCCTGGTTGCCGCCACCGTAGCTCTTGGAGAAGCGCTGCTGCCGTGCGTTCTCGGCCGCGTCCTGCTGGCGCAACGACACGTAGGCCTCGACAATGTAGCTGCAGAGATGCTCTGGGATCGACGGTTCGTACTGCTTCGCGATCGCGATAAAGTACCGCAGCACGTCCGGACGCACGGGCTCAAACGACATGTCCGGGTTCTTGGAGAAGCGGTGCACGTACGTGATGTGGCGCGCGAGGGCTTCGTCTTTTTCGTAATTGGCAATGTCCAAGATCAGGAACAGCAAATCGAAACGAGAGAGCAGCGCGTTCGGCAGGTTGATGTTCTCGGACGCGCTGAGCCGTTTGTTGTAGCGACCGTAGATCGGGTTCGCGGCCGCGAGCACCGACGAGCGCGCGTTCAGCGTCGTGGTGATGCCTGCCTTGGCGATACTCACGGTCTGCTGCTCCATGACTTCGTGGATCGCCGTGCGGTCCGATTCCTCCATCTTGTCGAACTCGTCGATCGCACAGATGCCCATGTCGGCCAGCACCAGCGCGCCGCCTTCCAGTGTCATCTCCTTGGTGATGTTGTCACGCACCACGGCGGCCGTGAGACCCACGCCCGAACTGCCCTTGCCCGTGGTGTACACGCCCCGCGGCGCGATCGTCGCGATGTGTTTGAGCAACTGCGACTTGGCCACACCGGGGTCACCCATGAGTAGAATGTTGAGATCGCCACGCAGCCGCATGCCTTCGTCCATGCGCTTGGTGACGCCGCCGATCATGAGCAGCAACAGCGCCTTCTTGACGTCCTCGTGGCCGTAGATCTCCGGTGCGATCGACTGGGACAAGACCTCGTACATGTTGCCCGATTCTTGCAGCTTGAGCACTTCGTTCTCCATCTCCTCACTCGACTCCATGGCCGAGTACCGCTTCTTGTGGTTCGCGACGTCCGTGGCTTCCAGGTAGGTCTCAGTGATCAGCCCCATCTGCATCTGCCGCTGGGCCGAGTACGGGAGTGGCAGGAAGACGCCACAGATCGTGACCACGGCACCAGGTTCACACGTGCGCGTGAGCTCGCCACGTAGGTACACGCTGAGCGAGCGAGGGATGTGGCCCATGGGTACTTGGTCGGGCAGTTCCTGGAACTTGACCTCCTGGTACTTGTCAAACTTGCTCGCTTTCGTCTGCATCAGGAGACGGCCATTTTGCTGGTTGGTCTTGCATCGCTCGCTCGGGCACTTGACAATGGGCGTGAACTGGCGCGAGTTGACCTCCTGGTACACTTCGTACGCGCACGACTCGCACGTGTATGTCGCGACGGTGATCAGTGGTTTGACGTTGGACACACGCGTGACCATGCCTTTGATACGCACGAGGCTGCCGACCTTGGTGGCCTTGACCTCGCGGATCGGCACAGCCTTCGTCTTGACACCGGGCACGAGCCGCACTTCAAAGCGACGCATGAGTGCCGGAGGAAACACGGTGGCAGCGTCCACCGTCTCGGTGCCGTTCTCCTGTTGCTGCTGCCGCGCGACTTCTTGAGCGCGGTGGGTACGCAGCACGTCCAGCACGTCCTGCGCGTCGGAGATGTCGCGCGTCGGCGGCGGCAGGTTCTCGTCGATGGCCTCGGAGATCAGCGTGATGTACCGCCGCGTGTTGCGCACAATCCGCCGCACGAACGCGTCGTCGCTTTCAAACTACAGTCGATCCAAATGACGACGGTAAGCGAAGGGAGCAAAAACAACCCAAGCCAGTTACAAAGCCTGCTCACAATCTGGACGTCGTCCAAGGAGATCGGGATCGACGTGCGTTCTCGGTTCGCGACCTCTTGCTGTATACAATTTATGAGTACTACATAGTATGGAGCAGGCGAAATGTCCGTAGTCCCCGCTATGACTCACCAGCATCCGCATGTACTTGGGGCCGTCGTTCTCATCATCCAAATTCGAGCGGAAACTCGTGAGGAAGGCGACGCACTTGGCTGCACCCATCGTACGTCAACGGCATGTTAGATAGTGAGTATGATTTGTTTCGAACGCGTCTCCCTGATGTGCGTCGGCCTCACCTTTTTCCTCCTGGTAGTCGATGCCACCAGTGCCCGAGATGTTGCGATCGCCGCTGGCTGCGGTACCGCCGACTGCGCTGTTCGGAGCAGAGGGGCCACTTCCACCGCCTCCGCCGCCGCCAGATCCAAAGGATGGGCGGTTCGCCCCGAGTGCGCGTACGCCGTATCGTGGTGGAGGAGGAGCTGGTGTCGCCATTGATGCTGCTGGAGCTCTTCGTCTTCCCGCGCAAAATGGTGCAAGCACAAGTATGACCATCACTCTGTATCAATACATTTGGATGTTATCTGGATATTTCGACACTCCTTATGTCAGTAGGCTGATCATGCCATGTGTAACCACGGTTACACAAGGATAAATCTGCGACGTGTGAATGGCATCGCCTCTCAATCTTCTCGCATCAAAGCCCCCGCACTGTACCGGTGGGTTCATGACGATGAGCGGTGTCTATGGCGATCGGTTGGATAATGCAAAGCCTTCCTCTGGTTCTCGTGGTTCTGATTCACGTCTGCAGCTGCAATGCATCGTTGCGATTCACTGCTCTCTCCACGAGCGCATACAGTAGTGCACAACCCCTGTGGGGCCTGTGTATAGTGTTTGAATTGGTGTCAATGCCGTCGACACCTTTACGCATTCTTCTCGCTCCAAAACGGCTTTGCCATGGAGCATCGAGATCGGGTCGCGCTAGTTAGGCTCATTGGCTCCTCGTCTCGTTTAGTCTGTGACAGATGAATCCAGAACACGGCCAGAGCTCTCCAGGATCTTGGATCCAGTTTACGAGTGCACGAGCCGCTTAGAATGGTTCCTGCCGTGCAGTTCGAGGTGTCGATGATTCCAGCATGACCACCATGTTTACCACCGAACAGGAACGCATCCTCCAATTCTGTTCCTTCGCGTTGCGGTCAGGCCATCCAGTTTCCCACGTCCACGACACCAAGCAATCATCGTAAACAGGAACTCTCTCGGTGTCGGTTGGAAAGAATTAGATTGGCGCCCAGCCGAAATCCGCCACGTTGATGCGACGCACGAAGGGAGCTTACGTGCTGCTTCATTGCTAGATCGGGAATCTGCCGGCGGACGCAGAGTCCCTTGGAATTGATCTTGCGTCGTGACTCTTGGCTCCACTACGCCTTCAACTACCAAATGTGGAGCAATGACCGAAAACCATCTCACAGAGATACACTTGGCATAGACCTTCTTTTGTGATTCGAGTAAAGTATGTCCAGGTATCGCCGCCGCCATCTGGCTGCAGAAATTTGTGTCGAGCAGATTCATCAATTCGTCGCCGTTCGCCTGAACGTCGTGTTGCAAGTCGGCAGTGGATCGGCGGCGCCATGCATGCTCGCCTGGCTCCACAGACCTGAACTGCAGTTTATGGTCAGTGCCTCCAGCGATCCCACTCCACGAATTCTTACCCAGCCATGCTCAGCCATTTCTCATTGAGCTCGTGACCGGGTTTTTTGCGGGGACAGTCGCCACTTCTTGATCGCATCAAGCGATCAACCTTAGATCGCGGCCTGCGTTGATTGCGCACCCCAATTGTGTCGGCGGTAGGAGTTGCCCTCACCACAATCGTCTACAGTACCGGTACCGGCGTCAGCATTCGTCCGTTTCGACTTGTGGGCAACGCTCAAGAGAACTCTCGTCCAGGTGGAGCGTGTGACTTCGGAACCACACGCGCATCGTGCGCGACATTTTGAGGGGGGTAAAGAGGGGTTAACCCCTCATTCACACATGTGGGATCCTCCAACAAGTTTAATAAAATTCCTCCGTCGCTTAGTTTTTGCTCTGCCGTCACGAAGCTGTTCTCGTCGTGGAACCATTTCTCCAGTTCACATAAGATGAGGATACCTGATGACAGTCCACGACCCCAGCATCAACCTACGCGCGAGTTGCCCATGCTCGAGGAAGGAATCCACTACAAGCAGCCCAATACGAGCTTCCAATCCACCGGTCGAACTCTGGCCCATACATCACTCACGCCCTCCGAGCTGACCTCGTACCTTGCGGTGCCACCACACCTCTTGGGCACGAGCGACTCGAGTTGCTGCCTGCAGGACGCCTCCATGAACCTACACATCCCAGCAGGCGCCCTCCGCCCTGGCGGCCGCGTGGATCTCCTCGCGTGGCACAATATCGGACTCCTCGTCAACTACTTTGCCGTCGGGATCTTCAACGGCGTCTTCCCAGCGATCGTCTACCCGCTCTTCAAAATCTACCTTGACGAGCAAGGGTACCAGTCGAACGCCACCAGCTCGCTGCTTAGTTTCGCGTGGTACCTCAAGTTCCCGCTCGGTTTCATCTCCGACTGCGTGCCCATCAACGGCTACCGACGCAAGCCATACATGTACATTGGCTGGGTCTTCCTCATCGCCGTCATGAGCTACGTGACGATGATGCCACAGGTGGAGCCGTACAAGCGCCACGGCGTGGTCGTGAACGAGACAGCGTCCTCGCACGGTCCGCAGTACATTATCCCACTGATGACGGCGTCGATCGGCTACTTGCTCACCGACGTTGCGTGCGACGGCCTCATGGTCGAGTACGCTCATCGAGAGAGTGACTTGACGCGAGGCACAACGCAGACGATGGTGTACGGCGTCCGCTTCACCGCGGAGCTGCTGGGTACACTCGTCGTCGCCGTCGGCCTCAACAGCGACGAGTTCGGCGGTGACTTTAAGCACGCGATGCCTCTGTGGGTTCTCTTCGGCTTCCTCACGCTCGTCGGCGTGCTGGCCCTGGTCGCCTCCAAGTTACTTCGGTATCAGGCACGCGGCGTGTGGCGGATCATACAGTCGCGTGCGACCTGGCAGATTGTAGTGTACGGGTTCATCCAGTTCTTCACGTTCGCGTTTGACGTGAGCCCGTCCAACACGATCAACGAAGTGTGGCTCCACATCGACCCATTCTCCAATAGCCTGTTCTACTGTATCAACTCGGGCATGTACGCGATCGCGACGTTCCTGATGCGGCGCTACTTCCTCAACACCAACTGGCGCACGCTCATGGTCATGTCCATCCTCTGTGGCTCGCTCATCGGACTGCCGTGCGTGCTCATCACGGTCTTTGACGTCTACCGCAACAAGTGTTTCTACCTGGACAAGGACCAAGTCATCAGTTTCTTTGACGCACTCGCGATGATGGTGCGCCTCGTGGTCATCGTCGAGATCGCCGAGCCAGGGCTCGAGAGCTCCACGTACAGCCTGGTCACGACAGTGTACAACCTCGCCATCCCAGTCATGACCACGACGTCCAATCTATTGGGCACGGGCTTTAAAATGCATGCATCTTTGCGTCGCTCGTGTCCAACTTGCTGTCGATCTTTGAGAGCACGTCGTGCCTCAACTTTGCCGGCGGCGACGGCTGCAGCTGAGCACAGAAGTGCTCGTCTTCATCACCACCGTAAACTATACTGTAGCAAATTGGGGGTGCGAACGGAGACCCCCACGGCCACTACTGGTACCGGTAATCTAACTGATCACTTGGGCCTGCATTTTCACAGCGTGACTTCAACATCAACTCATACTTTTGACCAATCAACATCGTTTATTCGATATTTTCAACCAATCAAAGCACTCCAAGCCAATCTTTCCGTGCCTTCGCTGTCTCTGACTGAAAATGGACGGGAACGCACCATGGATATGGATGATACCTGCGATCCCCGAGCGCACACAGCGCGCCCCACCGATCGCGCGGTGCCGCTCCCTTCTCTCTCCGCGCTCAAGCACGCCGTGAGCTCAGCGTTCGACGACGAAATCGCGCTGTGGACCCGCGCCGCCGGCAATTATCGACAGAAACTCGCAAGGGAAACCTTGCATCACGAAGGGAAACTCGAGCCACCGCGCGCCACACAGGTCACCCTTGACGATGAGGATGATCATATCAGTGTGAGTACACAGGGCACACACAGCCGGAGCTCGAGCGCGTCGGAAACATCGTCAGTTGTTGGTGGAGACACATCCATTCAAGCCAAATGGGACGCGTTGGAGACCATCCTGGCCGGTTTGAAGCCGCCACGACGCCCACGGCCACGCGTAGCGATGGAAACACGTGGAAGATTGCAGAATCTGCAGGCAGATATCGAGAAATTGCGCCGTCGAGCGGTCTCCAGTGATAGAAATCGAGGTGTTGCGGTCACTAACAGCACTTGTCGTGCAAGGCAACCACGCAAACCAGTGGATCCGCAGGCGTGTCATCGAGTGTTCCTCGCGTGGATCGAGTTTGTTCGGTACCGACGGTGGCTCCGAACTCGAACGCTGGCAGCGGAGGTCCATTCCAAGCGACGTATCCAAGTGTCCCTGCTGAAGAAATGGTGCTTGTACTGCATGACTCGGCAGTCGGATCGATCACAAGCGTCTGAACTCACGCATGCGGTGCATTCTCTGGTGGTGAGACGCACACTAAGCCGCTGGTGGACCTCCTGGCGATGGAAGCGAGGATTTGCGAGGTTGAATCAATGGAGTTCATGGGTTCGACGGAGAAGAAGCTTTCTACAGTGGTGTGAGGTGGTGGTTCTTGCCAAGAGTGTGAGGCGTTTACGCGATCGAGTGAATCGACGAGCTCAAGAGACTGCATTGGATCAGTGGAGACTGTGGCTGCTAGTGCAGCGGAAGAAGACGGAGATGAAGAATACGGTGGACACGTTGATTCTACGGCGGTGGTTTGGTCGGCTGAGGACAGGGTGCCATGGACTGCGGCATCGCTCATGGCTAAAGAAGACAGCCAGCAATCACCGACAGGTCCATGCACTGCGCAAGCTGTTCGTCGAGTGGTGTCGGTATACAGAAGAGCGACACCGCAGCCGACTCGCGTTGGAATGGTGGCACCACTGCGCGATGACTTCGTGTTTCGCAGCGTGGGGTCTCTTCCATCGTGCCACCAAGTATCGACACTACCTCTACGGCTGCGCAAGCTCGTGCTACGCAACCATTCTCGCGAGAAGAGCTCTCCTGACATGGCGAGGATGGGTCCGTCGGCGGCAGCGACTTCGCTCGCTCTTGGTGGTAAGTGGCAACACGCAGTGCTCTTCTCTAGGAATTGTATGATCTGAAGTCCTCTGTGGTTGCTGCCGACAGAAAATTGAGGTCCATCGCGTTACAAGAGAAGTCATCGGCCGTTTACGGGACGCAGTGGAGGCCGAACGGGATCTGAACCTCCGACTACTAAACTGGAGAGTGCGTCGATGCATTTCGTTGTGGCACACAACCAGCCAGCGACGTGCCAGCCTGATTGTTCGTCGCGACGCGGTCAAGAGCAATCGTGGACGGCATCTGGTTGCGCGGTTTGCATGGCCAACGTGGCGTGCGTCCTTCCGTGCAAAGCGTCGGGAGCAACGGCTTCTTCAACAGGCCACGCGTCATGAGCTTCGCAAGTGGTGGAAGCGATGGAGAAACTTTGACTCGATCACGAAAGCAGAGTATGCGATGCACGTCATCATCGATGCCGAGAGGAACCGTCGCAATCAACGTCGCACGATCCGTCGATGGCGAGGCTACTGCGTGCAAAGTCGAATCCAAACCGAGCGTCTCCGGATTTGTGACTCGCGCTACAACTCCAGTATCGTGACGAGCTGTCTGAAAGCATGGAGACGATTTGTCCAGCACAGACACAACAGGCGGGAACTTTGGATTCAAGCCCAGCGCCTGTTCACCCGGCACGTCCTTCGAAGTTGGCGCACTCGGGTGCTAGCAAGTATCGACTTGACCGTGCGCCAGGTTGTGCGTTTGAAGGCTCTTCATCAAGCCTGCACCAAACGATTTTGGCTCCGGATCTGGGATCAGCGCGTGAAGAGCGCCGTTCGAGCGCGCCAGAGAAGGCTCGTGCTCAAGTGGCGACGATACGTCTTCTTAGTTTGTCGAGACCGAGCACTTGAATGTATTCGTGACTCGATGCGAATGAGAAGAGTGTTCACCGCGTGGAAGAACGAGGTCGCGGCGTGCAAGCACTACCAGCTACTTCAGGAGCAGATCAAGGCGCGCTCAAGTCACGTGCTACTGCGACGCGCGCTGGTATCGATTTGGCTGGAGAAGGCGAGAAGGAACATATCGGCCCGAGCCATCATATTCAAGCTCATTGAGAAGCACCAGAAGCGTGTGTGGCTCCAGCAGTGGAAGAAACGATCAAACCAACAACGAAACTGCAGGAAGGCAGCAGCTTTCCACGTCCAACGAGCCCGTGCTCGTGTCTTCCACCAGTGGTTCGAGATAACGATCATTCGGCCACGTAAGGTGGTGCATCTTCATCGACAAACCGTGTTGACACAGTGCTTTAACCGTTGGAAGCAATCGTGGAGAAGACGCAAACAAGTCGAGAATGCCATGGACCAGTTCCTGCAGCACCGCCAGCACAAGGTCGTACATAGGTGGCTGGGCCTTGTCTTACAACGGTGTCACCGTGATGACACAAACCGACGAGCAGTGGCATATTTTCGACGTACGCAGCTTGGTCGTTGTTTTGGGGCGTGGTTAGCCCTCACGAATCGTCGATCGCACTGCAAAACAGCAGTACAGACGTTGATCACCACCGCCCAGCGCCAGCATCTCGATCGATGGCGTCGCGCGCTTGCCAGGCAAGTGTATATCCGCGGCCTGGAGAGGAAGTACGAGCTCGCGTGGCAGCAGCAGGTCTGGCGGAGGTTCGTTGACGGTGTGGCGAGACAGCAACATGCTCGTCACGTGTGGTTGACGAGGTTGAACACTTTGCTCGTGGTCAAGACGTTCCGACGGTGGTGCGAATTCATCAAGTGCCGCAGCGAGATGAACGTACAAGCAGCGCGACTCCGCCAACGTACACAGCAGCAGCGACGTCGCGTGTGTTTTGACGCGTGGAATCGGTACGTGGCGATTCGAGCGTTCGTCGCGCTTCGTGATCATCGCGTCGCGCGCAAACTTGTGGCTGAGGCGATGCACCAGTGGAAGCTGCACACCGCCATGATGTTCATGCTTCAAGGTCGCTTGTGGAAGACGGCTCGACAGGTGTTTGGTGGACTCAAGCGGCACGTGGACCGCCAGCGAGTTGTCGCGCATGTCGTAGTCACCAGCAAGCAGCGGCTCATCAGAGACGCATGGCAAGCATGGCGAGTCGAATATTGGGTCAAGAGGAGTCAGTGTATCAGCCAGAGTGGGTTAATCCGACGGTGTTTCCAGTCGTGGAAGGAGATTGTCACCAAGTCTGCTGCCGCAAATCACCCAGGACTCAGCGATTCAGGAGACGATCACCCAGTATCATCTCATCTGTTGCCTCCGCACGGAAAAGCATTCCAAGAAGCCATGGCTCTTCAAAAGGCGGTTCATCGCCAGCGTCAGATGATGGCCGGTGTCCTGGGTGCCTGGGCTCTTGCAGCGCGTACTCGCAAGCGCCAACGTCGCTGCCAGTGTGTACGCCAGTCGATCAGTATGGGTACCGGTATGATTCATGACGAGAACGCCGACCCCAACAGCAACACACCGACTGCAAAGTATAGGAGCCTCAAACCACGACGAAGGATCGCCGCAACGTCGTCCTCTGAGATCGCCGCGATGGAACACTGGGCCACGACGTTGATGCAGTCGTGCTTTACACGATGGTATCTCCACACGCAACAACGCAAGGGCAAGAGCAGTGTATGAACACATTACGCAAGGCAGTGACCCTATCGAGAGTGGGAATGGCATGGAGAAGTCCTCTCCACCATCCAGGTATCTATCTACACGTAGAACACGGCCACCGGGAGCTCTGAGCCATCAAGTGGCGCGCCCTTGTCGGCTTCGAGCGTCGTGTTGACCACGGGCGGCTGCAGGAGATCATCCAGCTGCCACTCGTTCCAGCCCATGGGCGAGTCGTACATGGCGTGAAAGTCCGGGACCACATCATCATCCTCGTCGTCGTCGGCTTGGCCCTTCGACTGTTGCTGGTATGGGTGGTGGTTGATCATTGGCTCGGGGACGAGGTCCATGAGGTCGATGTCTGTCGGCAGATCGCTGGACATGGCCAGCATCCAGTCATCGTCGTCCACGATGGGGAAATCGCCGCTGCATGAGGACGGCGAGTCGGTGCGCGCGGCGGCTTTGGCCTGCGTCTCCCGGACGCGACGTTTGGCGTGGCGCACGATGGTCGAGACTTGGAACTGGTCAAGCGTGAGCTCGTCCACGCGGTGCTCAGGCTTCTTGAGCTTGGTCTTGCGCTTGATCAGTCCGCGCTGGTGGCGCATGAGCTTTTGCTGGTACTTTTGCGCATGGGTCTGCACCTGTTTGATCGAGCGCGTGCCGACGTGGTCCGCGATGAGCCGCCACGGCCCGCACGGGTACGCGGCGATGGCCTCGATGAAGCGCTCGTGCTCGGTGACGGACCAGACACCGCGCAGCTCGCAGTGGCGGTTGTTGCGGTGCATGTTTCGATGCGCAGGAGTTCTCGCTTGTTGGCTGGTTTGGGAATGCCCACTGGGGCCCGCGGCAGCTTGTCTTTGCCGCTGTCTCATGATGACCACAACGTAGGAATTACAGTTAGGGTTAGGACACTGGATACAGGTGACCTGTATCAGGATATAAGGTATGGGAGGTGTGTTGAAGTGGCCTGACCTGCTCGGCTGGATGGTGATTGGATGGCATGGTCCAGCGTTCTCCTAAAACCGCGGTGTCTGACGTGTGGGGTTAGGTTCCCAGATGTAACTCTGGTGACGAAACTATTATTATATTCCCGGATATGACTGTATATTTTATTATACGCCAGTGGAGTAATACAGTAACTCCAGCGATTCTCGGCTTCTCGCTAAAATTTATTAATCCAGAGTCCTGTATGCTCTGGATTCGTGGATGTTGGAATGTGGGGAACTTGCACGCCTGACCTCTTCTGTAACGCGAACGACTGTTCTCTGCATGATTCTGTGTGCCTGGAACACTGTTCCATTGTGAACGGTTCCCTCCGCTCAGCACTTGTTTTTGTCTCCGGCACCCAACGACTTGACTGGTCACTGCCAGCTGACCCTCCAGTGACTCACTGGAGGGTCAGCTACCGAAAATGGATGATTTGGTGAGGTGAACTTGGCTTTTAAGCCGTAACGACTGTGTGAAACTCTGCGAGTCGCACTACAAACCTCAACGCCCTGTGCTACCGTGAGGCGCCGGTAGCTACCGGTACTGAACAGGTCACTCCCTGCGTACAAGCATTTACAAACAACCACCGGTGCATCGAGGAACGAGCCTTAGACACCCCTAGTGTTGCGCGCTGGCTGCATCACACAGGGAATTGAATTGAGGTGTATTAAGCCACTGCTACGTCGTGTTGTCTGTATAGTTGAGCTAGTATAACCCTGTGGCACCGAAAGGGGCCGGACAGACAGAGGGCGCCTGGACGTCTCACCAGTTCTGGTTCTGGCGGTCACTCGTCGGGCGTTCGTCGTTATTGCACCGTGCATCTTTTCCTACGCTCCTGTGTGTTCGTGTTCCCATTGGGTATGGACCCAGTGAGAGACGTCTTGGGGCAGAAAATGTCGGACCGCGCTGGTGAGAAGCCGATCAATGGTGCCGTCCACTTGCGCGCTGGCCCGTTCAGCCATCTGGTTGTATTCGCGGTAGTGGTGGTACCAGCCTGCAATGACGAGGCCGTCGGCTAGTTGTTGTGCTTGCGAGTACTCGCTGCGCAGGGATGCTGACTTTGGCGGTCGCCGTCGTCGCATTTGGTCTAGGATCAGGCGGCTGTCCCCGATCACGTGAAGCGGGTGCCATCGGCGATCGTGTGTGGCTTGTAGTCCGGTACGGAGGCCGCAGGTTGGTGGTGGTCGACTTGCTGGCGTTCACCGGTGATCGGGGCGCTGATTTCTTCGACGACGTCGGACCAGAGAAGGTGGCAGAGTCGTCGTTGGAGCTTGAGATCGAGGTCCCGGGTGCGGGCTCTGGAGCTCGTGATGTAGGTGGTCGTTCGGAGAAGCTGTTGCCTGCACATGCTAGTACCGCCGGCCAGTCCGCCGCCATGGGATCCGCTGTTCGCGTGTGCGTCTCCCCGATGCGTCGCCTCCACAGGTGTGTTATAACGCTGCATCACACCGATCCAGAGCCTTCAACTGCATGGCGGACGTGGCGGCAAACGTCGCGATGGACATGGTAGCGAGCTGCCCAATCCTCAACCCGGCTACGAGGCCAGATCACGACGGAGTATTGTACTCGAGTTCCTCGCATCAGACACCGGCCATTGGCATGACACTAGCTCAGTTCAAATAGGGCCCAGCCTAGCTATTATAGGTATCCAACGAGAAGCCAATAGACCTAGGTCTACTTCATCAAGAGAGGAACGAGCCTTTGCAAACCAAATTCATGTTGTAAGAACGTGTACTTTGACCATACTCTAGGTGCCTCGTGGCGCCTTAAATTACCATCTAAACATCCAACTGCAGCGTACAGTACTCCATCACCGGACTTCAAACGGGTGCAAGAGATCCTCGAGCTGCCACTCTTTCCAGTCTTGGGCCGTCTCGACGGCGAATATCGGTTCAGCCGGGTCGGCGTCCACCATCAGATGCATGAAAACCGCATCGTTGGTGATGTCCTCGGTCATTTCAGCCCACTCCTCCACTGAGAGCCCAGCAAAGCCAAGGTCACCGACGGATGCTTCAGACTCGGGTGAATCAGGAGACTGTGGTGGCGTTGGCGTGGTCTCCGAGTCGGCAGCTTCATCCACGCTCTTTACTGGGGCTTGGGCAGTGGTCGTCGCTCGCTGGGCATAGCGTACGATGCACTTGTGGGTGAACTGATCGAGCGTCATCTCATCCACTCGGTGCTCAGGTCGCGTGAGCTTGGTCTTGCACTTGCGGAGTCCGCGTTGGTGGCGCATCAGCTTCTGCTGGTACTTTTGGGCATGGGTCTGCACTTGCTTGATCGAGCGAGTGCCAACGTGGTCCGTGATCACCTTCCACGGCCCAGCAGGATACAACGCCATGGCCTCGATGAAGCGCTCGTGCTCGGCGACGGACCAGACTCCACGCACGTCGTGATGGCGACCACCGTTGCTTCGATGCATTGTCGATTGTGAAGGAGATCAAGCGCCGGAACGAGTTGATTGATGTGGAGGCGTGTGTGAGTGTGCGGACGCCGGTAAATTCGCAAGTGTGGTCCGCTGGACTGTCACCTGCATTATTGGCGAATTGACGAGGGCCGCTGCCATGAGTTGGTGACGTCGCCCTGTGGTGGCGGCAGTCAAAAGTGAAGGTTTGCGTTTTGGAATCGACAAAATCCTTGCACCAGAATGGACCGTTCACACAACAAAAGGAGGGAGGACCTAGAACGTGGTCACCTGCTCCTTCTGTGTGGTGCTTGGCGGAGGCGACATCTGCCAGACTGGTTCCACAAATCCTAAAATTCCTGTTTGGATGAGCAGCATTGTCTGAGGTGAGCTTGGCTTCAACGTGGGCCACGCGTCAAAGGTCTCCTCAGCGGAGATGGGCGTCTGCGATCCATCCGTCCGTACCGTACACTTGAGCTACAGTGACGCGGCCGCTGGAACATTGAGTTTGTGATGCGATCGCGGGGCACGAAGCAGAGGTGCTGACAGAGGCGACGTCACCCCCCTCGGTTCGCGACGATTGAACACCAAGCACCCACCTTGAAGTGGACTTGATTCATCTTCAGTTCGAAGGCGACTTCCTCAGTTTCGAACCGAGGATTGCTTCAACGAATCCCCAAAACTTCAGGGCTTTCGGCGTGGGAGTGCCTTCATTTTAACAGTGGCGGCTCTGATGCATGTACAGTAGGTGCTGTAGGACGCCAACAGTAAGGTGCTTGTACAGTGAGGATTTCATATTTACAACGATGTTGTGGGCGGCATTGTGGTAATACTACAGTAACGTTACCGGTGCCGTATAAGGCGGCACTGGTGGGCTGAGACCATACAGCACCACATCCCCACCTGCACTGCAGGCTCTGCAGAGCCTGGGCGCCAGACGCCTTGCGGTTCAGTAACGCAAGCACAATCCCCTGCTCACCAAAGCGGCCGCTGTTCCATTTTGCGGCGCACCAGCGAAACGCGGCGGTGGCTAGGGCTGAAGATGAAACGCTGCCAGGTGGCTTCAGAAAATGCTGTGGTTTTGTGTGTGACTTTTTGCGATGGCAGCTGACGCGTTGAGTGTGAGCACCGAATGGATTCGCTTCTCGCGCCATCAGCCGACCTTCTGATTGCTTCGTGTCCATGGACGAGGCGCCACAAGAATCCCTTTCGAGTGATTTGCCTCGAGATAATAATCAACAGATTTCTGGCGGTCGCGATTACGTGACGGCGGAGAACAGAATGACGCAATCTACTGATTCAGTGACAAGCAGGTGAAAGCTTTGTATAGAACATTTTCTTGTTCAGGTGGGATGAATTCGTTAAATCAGTTGATTTCTGGTGCATGACTTTCTCGTTCGTTGAAGTGGTTGAGCAGCCGAACTCTATTGATCCCGTGAACCGTTCAGGGCTGAGCGCTGCACTGCTCAGCGAGCGCAGTCTTGAGGCAACACTCTTGGCAGGCGCCGACAAGATTTGAACAGCTATTTCCTAATCGTGAGCGATCTCGATCCTTACCCAGTCGAGCATATGTGGTCTCTTCAGCAAGACCTTTGCAGTAAAGACTGCTCCGATAACCATGGCAAGTATCAAGCTCCTCTGATTATACAACGCACAAGCTGGCGCGGTGAAACTGGCTGGCGCACGCTCTATTCTGGCGCAGGTGCCGCGGACGCCTTGCGTCATCACAGGACGCCTAGAACAGGATGGGGCTGGTCACATCGCTGGCGTCCATCCTAGTCACGCTCGACGACGTTTAACCAGTAGCGCGTCCCGGATGACGTTGTGAAATGGCTCCAATGACAGTGGCGACGTCACGCCTCTCGGTTCGCGCGCCAAGCAGCCAGGATCTACAGTAGTGCATTGACTGCCGTCCACACCTGTCGTCGGATGAAGCTCGCGATCTGCCAGTGGCCACGGCAGCGCGTCACCGACTGAAGATTACCTCGCCCATCACGAAAATGGCCCCTTGTGTCACCAGTGAACCGATTCAGCCTGGCGTTCGAAAAAACCGCCATTCACCACCAAGTTCAAGTTGGTTTGCCTCGGCTTTCCGTTCCGATGCAAACATCTCAGGTACTCCACACCGGACCCTGGTTGTGAATACAGTTCAGTTCACCCACAGGGTAGCAATCATTGGCTGAGGAACCAGTTCAGCATTGACTGTGAACGCGGAAGCACAAGGAGTGGCAATGCGGTCGGCTTTAACAAGAGCTCGTGAGATGGGTGTACTGTCACTCTATCGAGGTATTTTTTGTGACACAATGTCCTTGCCGAGGACAAGGGTGCCGAACAAGGCCAGCGACACTGCAGCCCAACAGAAGAAGCACATGAGAGCTCTCGCTCTTCGTTGGAGTACTGGTGGTCAATGATGGACTGGTTGTTGCCTGCTTCATTGGATCTTTTGACTCGTTATTGTTTCGAACAATAATTGATTGTCGAGGTCTTCCAATAACCACGCTGGCTACTACAGTACGTCACATACATCTGCTGTCGGACCCAATGTCAGCATACAGAGAACAAGATGAGCTTGTCGCTGCGGCTTCCTGCATTCCGGATGACGTGTTGGCCTCCAGCGTAGTGCAGTAGCGACAGTCATCTCCACCGTTGGGTGGTGCGGTTGTCGAAGAACTGCCTCCGCCATTGTCTGGCTACGGGTTCTCCGAGGTACACTCACTCACAGGCGTGAGGATACGGGCCTTCTCGTTCACTCCTTCCGTGTAGCAACCCGGTACTTTGCTGGCCAGGTCCTTGAGCACCGCCGTACATGAAGAGGCCGAACACAGCCGTAGAGACAGTCGTAGTCGCGTACGGAGCACACGCTGAAGTCGCCGCTGCCTGCTTCCACAGCGTCGTGAGCTGCGACGACTAGTCGGTCGTGCAGGCCTTGCACACCGTGTACAGGTTGTACTCGAGCAGTATTTTGGCCCGTGGTTGGGTTATCGCAGTATGGGATCCTCGTGGCAACCTCCTGCATCATTGGGATGCAGCTCGTGGTGGTACACTACCAATTAATGGTGATGATCATACCAGAGTACGAAGAGTAGGGCGCGCACCGTGGTCTGGGTTCTCAAGCGAAATAATATGATATTGAATTTTCCCAGCCCTGCAGACCACGACCCTGCGGCCTGCAGCACCTTGTAGATTTAGTTGACTTGGTCATTCGTGCACGTTGCAGCGAGGGGGTGCGACCCCATAAGATTTAGTGCGGTAGAGGCGATTGGCAGCAATACGAGCTGCATCGTGGCCCACGACGATTCGTGGGGTCTCTCTTCTTCGTGGTAGATTTGGAATGGACAAGTTATTATAGTTTGCGCCAGTGTCCGTGAGAACTTCTTCGTTTCTACAGTAGTGATCAGTGCATCGATGCATTCGTGGGTAGACTTGTCTGGTAGTTTGTATCGGGCGTTGTGAGTGGTGAGATCCATGTACTTCAAGTGAAGCCACCAATTCAGGCGAAGAGTGATGGTGTCGGGTTCGGATACAAACTGGACTTGCATTGCATGTCCCCACCGTGCCAGGTCTCAACGTGATGCACTGAGCTTGATTTCTCTATGGCAAACGAGGCGATGGTAGAGTCAAGTGATCTTGGTGCGAGCCGATTGCACGTGATCCGCTGCGCTGGTTGCACCGGCTCATGATGGAGGTGTCTCCGTCCTCACCCACACACTTACCAAGAGGCTGCCGCACCGCATATACTGTAGTTCTTCATACATTTTTCCAATCCCTGCGTCTCAAACTGTAGTCATTTGACGTGCTTCAAATGCCTCTGTTCTTGATCTCCCGAGTTCATCACGTGCCTCTTTTATGTGCAATCGGACGTGGCGAAAAAACTCCTGCATACAAAGCACCCACGCAATGCTGCACCACGGCTCATGATCAAGCCAGCCTCGCTCATCTCCGACTCCATCCTTTCATCTACTGTATGAAATTACCTTAGGGACCTATAGGTCAAGACCAGGAAAGCCGCCGATTCTTAAGTGCAAAGAAACGAGCGCTTCATTATCGAAGTGCCAAGACCATCAATCCGATCGACTTCGTGCCATGCTAAAAAACTATCATCGTCAAGAGGTGAATAGAAGAGAGAGAGCGAGGTTGGCGATCGTGATTGCCGATGCACCTATTGTAAACGGTGACCGTCGGTGGGTACACGCGGGCAACGGTTGGTAGTACTTCGTACTCGACTGGTCCTTGGCGAAATATCGTTCAGCCCGATCCGTGTACCAGCCGACCGAAGGGAAGAATGAATCAACTGATGTCGATGTACCAAGCAACGGGCTCAGCACAGGGTGTCCAAACATAGACACTTCCTCTTAACTGAGGGTCGCGCTTTCGTCACATTACTGTAGGCCACAGGATACCCTCGTCGTGAAGCGAGGATATGGACTGTTGGTGAAGCGGCGTTTCTATCTTTGCACTTTGAAAGATCCATGAATACGAACGCTACGAGGCTGCAAGAAGTTGGCCATGTTTTCCAGGCTTTATGTGGCGACGTGTCGAGTCCTCGTCGAGCCCTCATTCATAGTGTTCGCCAGCATCACTCGCCTTTCCAGCTGGGCTGCATCAACTCAACGCCTTATCCATGCCCCGCAACTGTTGGTATTGGCGGCTGCATCTTGTAGCCATTGTCGTCATCGGCACCACCAGCGCCAGCATAATCTATGTCGCACCCAACGGCATCGACCAGTCCCCATGTGGAGCAACACTACAGACAGCTTGCGCGACGCTCGGCTTTGCCATCACCAGCGAGTCCAGTGCTAGCAAGAACATCATCGACGTCGCTGCCGGCGTATATACTGAAGCAGCACCTGAGATCGAGTTCAGCGCGAGTGGTATCACCTACGACCTAACGATCCGTGCTGTCGCGTCCGCGTTCACTCCACCGACCATCGACCGTGGATACAAAGGACGCTTCTTCACATTCGGGATCGGCACGGGCAAGGTCTCCATCACAGGTCTGCGATTTTATCGAGGAGGATGGACCACCGCCTCAGGCAACTCGGACGTCGCAGGCGGGCTCATGCGGTTTACGTCTTCCGATGGCAACGAGGCGATCACATTCAAAAACTGTATCTTCGAGGCCAACCGTGTGCCGGTGAAAGGGAACGCTGGTCGAGCTGCCGTCGCGTCGGTAGCCGCTGGCTCGCCCACCTTCAAAGGGTGCAAGTTTATCAACAATTGGAGTGGTATCGCCAGCTGTGCGTACATGAACGGCCAAGCGACGCCGCTATTCGAAGACTGCGTGTTTCAGGACTCTGGGTGCCTCAATGACGGCTGGGGTGGAACGGTTGTACCTGAAGGTGAAAGTGCACCACTGTTTCGGCGCTGTGTGTTCCGCAACAACACGTGCGACTACGGAGGTGCAGTGGACGACGGTGGCACGGCACGTCCTCGGTTTGAGAGCTGCTCGTTCGTTGGCAACTCGGCTCGTGGGTTCGGTGGCGCCTACTATGGCTTTGGCGACTCACGGTCCACATTCAAAGACTGTGTCTTCACTGGCAACCGCGTCCCGAAAGGTGGTAATGGAGGGGACTACTACCTCTCTAACTCCGTGCACGCTACATTCGAAGACTGCTTGTTCGACCCAGGAGAGAACCCGATCGTCGTCGCTGATGGTGCCAGTGGCACGGCCAAGGACAACAGCACACTGACGATGATTCGGTCCATCGTGAGAAGATATAGGGCGTCCCAGGGCGCCGTGTTTCTCTCCGTCGATGCTCGAGGCATGTTCGATTCGACTGTGTTTGAGGACAACGCTTGTACGCGTGGAGGCGCCATCTACTCGGAGCGACCGACCCTGATCACCAACTGCTCGTTCATCCGTAACACTGCGACTGAAGGTGGAGCGATCGCCAGTAAAGGGCTGAACCCGGCGTCGTTGACCATCATCGACAGCTACTTTGAAGATAATGTGGCCAAGAACAGCGGCGGTGCGATCCAGATGACAGGGCCGTCGAGGCTCACAGTGATCAACACTCGACTCGGTGACTGACTGTGGATCACTGTCTACCCATCTAAGGCTTCAAAACAACGTCTTTCGTCGCAACTCGGCCGGCAATGGGGGCGGCGGTGCCGTGTTCGTGGATAAGGGCGTCCCGCGCTGTGTTGAAACCGTGAGCGACCTGTGTGATGGCTGCTCATTCCTCGACAACACGGCGGCGTACGGAGCCGATATTGCAACTATCGCTAGTGCGCTGACGCTGCCTTCCAACCTCCCGACGACCTGGGAACTGATGACACCCGTGGACGTGGTGGTTGGTGCGGTGGACCGTTTGGGGCAGCCACTCACGGGCGTCCACGCACTGCTATCTGTACGCGTGAGTCTCTCTCGCCAGGGCAGTAACGAGTCGCTAGCCATGACGCTCAGGTCGAACGCGTCTCGAGTGCTGCGTGCCGGCGCAGCAACGTTCAAGTCGCTGGCACTATCGCTACCGGTCACGTCACTCAACAACGTGGACGTGCCGCTAACGCTGAGGTTCTCGAGCGACCTAGCGGTCCTTGGCGGTGGCGCCGACGCCTTAACGATCGCCTACAACACCACGCTACTCAAGTGTCCTACCGACAAAGGGCTCATCCGCTCGGGAAACGGCAAGTGTTTGGTGGAGGCGAGTGGCGACTCAAGCCAGTTGGTCGCGGCGCTCGTGTTTTCATTCATTCTAGGCGGTGGCTTCGCGTTCGGAATCTACTGGTCCTACAGCCACTCGAGCCGTGTACTGTACACGCTGCAACGGTTGGCGACGGGCATTATCGCGCCCGTGCTGCGGCTCGCGTTCGAGATGCTGGACGTGGTATCGGACGTGCAGACCCTGGTCAACTTGTTCCTCTTCGACGTCAGTCTTGAAAACATTGTGTTTGTCAAGGCCGCGTACGCGACGTTGTTTGCGATCTCGCTGCCGCCCTCGGTCGCTGTGATGAAGGCGACACTGGAGAACGTCGTGTTGCAGTGGAAGCGGCTCCACGTCCGCCGCGTCGTGGTGCACCACCATACTAGTAGTACACGAACAGGAGAGGACACCCTCGCCACTGAACTCAAGCCTGTCGGTCTCTCCACCTCAGCAACCAATTGCCGTTCCAGTAGCAATTGGACAACACTGGCAGCCGCCGCGCGGCTGCGGTCCGTGGTGGAAGAGCGCAGCCTGGTCCACAACGTGGTGGCCACACCAGTGGTCCCCAAACGCACCGCGTCAATGGTGCTCTGGGATGTATACGGTGTCCAACAGCACCTCGAGCGGCAGGAGGCGCAGCTCCAGCGCGACCTGGAGTACTACCAGGCGCGGTCCAAGTACATGCAGCGCGTGCTCGTGCGGTTGTTCACCGAGGACATTCTGCTCTTTGTCTTCAATCTGTACATCTACCTGGCAAACGAGGACGACCCCGTGCTTCTACAGTCGCGGTTCCGCAGCTCGCTCGAGTTTTCTATCCGCATAAGTACGATGCACTTTGGCGCGCAGGTCCAGAGCATTGTCACGTGGATCCACGCCAACAAAGTGTGCGAGGTCAAGCGCCAGCTCGAGGCGCTCCACGCGCTCAGGCGGCGGGGAGAGGCATGTCATTAGAAATGATAGAAGCCATAGAGCATCAAGGTAACACAATCGATGAGGGTGGTGGTGTGTGTGTGTGTGTATGGACGTGTATGTGGGGAGGTTTACTGCTGCTGCGTAGCGGCCTCCTTGGCTGCCTTGTTGGCCTGGAACACCTCGCTGCGCTCGTGCAGCACCAACTTGATGCGCGCCATCGATTTTTGCACCTGTGAATCAAGGAGATCGCGTCCTATTAGCATACCAAATGCCAACAAAAACGCCAACAAAACGCCAACAAAACGCCGACAAAACATACCTTTGTTCGTCGCTCCGGGTTGGGCATGCGGAGGTTCTTGGCGCGGCAGTGCGCGCGCTCGGTGAGCAGCGCGTTGCGTTCCTTGAGCAGCACGTACCAGAGCTTGTGCAGGTCGTCCGTGCTCTTCTGGCGCAGCATCCACGCCTTCCACTCGCCGCCCACCACGACCTTGCGCTGGCCAACAGACCCTGGGACCTTGCTCAGGTTGTCCGGCTTGGCCGACTCGCCCACAAAGTTCTGCACGGGGAAGAAGTCTTCGATACCGCGGCGGGGCAGCGCCGCCGGCGCGCCGCCCGAGAGGCGCATCGAGCCCATAATACGGCGCAGCTGGTTCATCATCATGGCCATTCTTGACGTTCGCTCGACTGGAATCGCTCTGTGGCTGGTGAGTGGTCGAGCACTGGAGCAACATTCTCGCAACAACTCATAGTGCCACCTCTTTTCTGTGACACATGCATATTGGTAAACGATTATTCCATTAAGCATAATGGAAATATGGGAAAACAACCCGACCAAGCGCAATCTCTCAGAGTCGCGCGCGGCTCTTGACGCTGTCACCGAACTGAGCGTCGATCTTAGCGATCCACTCGGTGAGGATGGCATTGACCTGCTCGGTTTGCTCCCAGAGCACCCAGTGGCCTGCGTTCTTGACCACTTTCATCTCGAGGTTCGGGATTACCTGGGGCATCTTCTTGGCCATCGCTGGGCTCAGGATGGCATCCTTATCAGCGCCAATGTACAGCGCCGGGAGGTTCAGAATGACTGGCAGTCCGAGCTCCGTGTCAAAGTCGATCTTGCGCGTGCCGTAGTAGTTGCAGTTACTTTGGAAACCGGTCTCGGTGTACATCTTGACGTAGAAGTCCATCTCCTCGTCACTCAGCAGCGTCGACTTCTTGGTGTACACCCAGTGCGACGAGTCCTTCACACCACGCAGCGTATCACTGAATGGACCAGGACGCTCGGACCTGGGCGCACTCTCGTCGAAGCGGCGATACAACGCCGTGAAGAGACGACGTGGAGACGAATCCAAGTAGCACGCGGCGTCGGCCGTGTTGGCGAGGAACTTTTGGTACTCGAAGGCTGGCACGAACTGGATCACCGTGTCCATGTCTAGGTACTGCTTGTGTGGTGGCGTGTACGGCGTGCACACGCCGCACACTGCCAGCACGCGCGACGGGTGGTACAAACACATGCGCCAGACCATCGCTCCTCCCCAGTCGTGGCCGATGAACACCGCCTTCTCGATGTTCAGCGCATCTGTAAATCCAGCAACAACGACACACAGTCAGCGACTTGCGTCGAGGTCGAGGATACATCAGTGTAACCCAGCGTACCCAGCAGCGCCACCAAGTCCGACGTGACGTTCTTGCCGCCGTACGCTTCCACGTTCTTGGGCGTCGAGCTCTCGCCAAAGCCACGCAGGTCAGGCACGATCACACGGTACTTGGGTGACAGCGCCTTGATCTGGCGCTGCATATTACATGACATTCGATAGAGAGTCGTGAGTCGTCATGGATTACTCCTCTTTTACACACACACGGTTAAACAGAGCACGTACTCGCCATCCAAACCAGAGATCCGGCCAGCCGTGGACCAGCACGACGGGCAGTCCGTCCTCGGGGCCTTCGTACACATAGTGCACGCGCGATCCGCTCGGCGTCTTCAGGTAGGCATGCTGCCACGGTCCTCCCGGCGCGTCGGTCGCCATGCTGCTCCCTCTTCTCCTGTCGGTGGGTCAAAGAAATATGGCGAAACTTCAACTGAGCCAAAGGGAAAAATGTGTTGGCGTCAACGTGGATGATGAAATCGTCACCTACACTGATATAGGTGAATATGGAAAGTGTAACCTGGAGTAACCTCTTTTCCTATTTTTTCGGATTAGGCGGACGATATGTCCCAAATTGTCATCACTTCAACACGCCTAGACACACTAGAGCTTGACGAGCCAGTCGAGGAGCGCGTCGGTGACCTTCTCCGGCTGCTCCCAGAGGATCCAGTGGCCGGCATCTTCAATGACGGTCATGTCCAAGTTGGGCATGAGCTTGGGCATGTGCGACGCCATCTCGGGCTTGAGGACCTTGTCGTCGCGAGCACCGATGTACAGCGCCTTGTGCTGGATGAACATGGGGAGCTCCTTCTCGGTCTCAAAGTCGATCTGACGAGTGGCGTACCAATTCAAAGTCGACTGGAATCCCGTTTTCTTGTACGCGTCAGTGTAGACGGCGAGTTCTTCATCAGTGATGAGATCCGATTGCACTGTGTACACGGGGTGGTCCGACTTGCCCAGGTTCTGGAAGACCTCCACCATCGATGCACCTAATGCTTCGTTATGGTGACGGAACAGCACCGTAAAGACCTGGCGTGGCGCCGTGTCGAGGTGCTTACCTAGCAACTCGGTCTGGGCGAAGAATTTCTGGTACGCCAGCGACGGGTTCGCCTTGACGATGTCGTCAATACTCACGTACTCACGCGACGGCGGAAAGAATGGCGTGCAAACACTGGCGACTCCGATCACTCGGTCAGGATGGTACAGCGCCATGCGGTAGACGATCACTCCTCCCCAATCGTGGCCGATGAACACAGCCTTGGGGATCTCGAGGATATCCAGAAGCTTGGTTAGATCATCAGTGATGTTCTTGGTGCCATATTTGGAGACGTCCGTTGGTGCGGAGCTGTGGCCATGGCCGCGGTGGTCAGGGACGATCACATGGTACTTCTGGGACAGCGGTTCAATCTGCTTGCGCCAGCCAAAGCCAATGTCCGGCCACCCGTGGAGAAGCACGAGTGGCGTCGCCTCACGTGGACCGACGTCGATGTAGTGGATCTGGATATCCTCTGAGACTTGTGCGAACTTGTGCTCCCAGTTGCCGATAGCTGCCGTCATGGTAGGCGCGTGCGTTGTCTGGAGCTTGTGTTGGCAAATCAAAGAATGAGGATTGTGTGGTACCAGATCCGGACACGCATTGAAGTGGAGAGGGTATCGACGTGCTTGATTTCGCAGCGAGCCGCTTACGAAGCGCAGTACATTATAAATAATAGTGGATGTCATTGTGTGCTTGTCTGACACATGGATGTGGACAGACGATAACTTTTGGAGTAATGTTGAGCATTCATTTATAGAGGCATGGGTACAAGACAATCGTTGCAATACTGAGGTATGTGACACTGCGCGTATCTGTTTTCAGAGGATGTACAGCTCTGGACAGACAAGATCGGCCACAAGAAGGTGCACTGTATGTATCCGACTTGTCTCGCTTCGTGATCATCTGATTCATCCACGCAGTCGAGCTGCTCAGGATGACGAAGCGGGAGATGACGATCATCGAGAGAACCCGTCACAGCATCTTTAGTTGAATTCCATCGAGTCAACAACGTCAAGCACTCGACAAGTACAAGTTCATTTCTCCTCGACAGTGTAAACAGGAGAAACCAGGAGCTACACCACACCACTGGCTGCTTGATGTACACCTTTATTTACGGCACGACCTCGACGACGTTGGCCAGCCACTCGAGCAAAGTGTCGCTCACCTGGTCCGGCTGCTCCCACAGCACCCAGTGGCCAGCCTCCTCAATGACCTTCATGGACAGGTTCGGCATGAGCTGCGGCATATGCGCTGCCATTTCTGGCTTGAGCACCGGATCGTTGCGCGCTCCAATATACAACGCCTTGTGCTTGATAAACATGGACAGGCCGCGCTCGTTCTCCAAATCCAGAGCACGCGTGGCGTAGTAGTTACAGCACGCCTGGAAGCCGCTCTGCTGGTACTCACGCTCGTAGAAATCCAATTCGTCATCGGTGAGCAAGTCCGACTTGGCCGTGTATACTGGGTGATCCGAAGTCGCGACGTTCTTGATCAGGTCAACCACAGACACTCCACCGGCGCGCTCGTGGTGCTGGCGAAAGATGATCGTGAAGAAGCGGCGTGGTACAGAGTCTAGTAGCTTGGCCGCCGTCTCAGATTGCGCCAGGAACTTCATGTACTCAAACTGTGGTGCGCGTTTCACCAGTTCGTCCAAATCCACCAGCTCCTGAGTCGGTGGCAGGTAGGGCGTGCAGATACCCGCGACGGCGAGCACGCGATCTGGCTGGTACAAGCACATACGCCAGACAATCGATCCACCCCAGTCGTGGCCGATGAACACGGCCTGTGGGATCTCGAGAATATCCAGCAGCCGCGCTAGATCACTGGTGATGTTCTTGGCGCCGTACTTGGTCACCTCCTTGGGCTTGGACGAGCGACCGAAGCCACGCAGATCAAGAGCGATCACGCGATACTTCTTGGCGAGCGGGCCGATCTGGTGGCGCCAGCCGAACCAGAGATCCGGCCAGCCGTGGACGAGCACGAGCGACGCCGCGTTCATTGGCCCAACGTCCACATAGTGGAGCTCAATGTCGTCCTGGACTTGCGCAGTCTTGTGCTCCCACTGGTCCCATTCTTCTGGCGTGGATGGCATACTGGCCTCGCTTGCTTGCGAGTGTTGCTTGCTCGGGCGGAGGAGAATTCTGCTGTGGCCGAAAGAGGAGCGGGCAACGTGCTGCTCGGGCGACTACGGTACTAGGAGCGGAGCCTGTCGCACCCAGATTGCGGTCCTCCAAATCGTTTGCCCAGTCGCTGTCCGTAGCCAGGCGCAGTCCCGCGCTCGTCGGCTTCAGCTGAAGCTCACGATGTGCATCGACAACCAGCCGACGATACACAGCTACAGGTGCACTGCGCGACACGTCCGTCCCAGCCGAAGTACTTCGAAGTACAGTAGGCAGAGCGAAGCGCTTGGAGGTACTTTTTCGAACACGTATTTTACGTGAAAGAATCCGGTAATGTTTCGTCGTAAGTTACCACGATAGTTTCATGTTCCATGATTGCGCCCGTCGGTCAGGTTCAAGCGAAAAAGTATAAAAGTACAGTCGGTAGTCACCGGTTGACTCCACGAAAAAGCGTAAAAGTGCAGCCCACTCCCGCGCTCCCCTCTGAAGCCGCTGATCACTCTCCGCCTCACAATTGCTCGCGGTCAATCTCCTTCACGGCTGCCCGCCCGCTAGTGAAGGGAAAATGCCTTCAATGCCGTCGGCGCTGGAGAGGCATCGTGTCGCTAGCGATGACGACGCCGACAACACGGCGAGTTGCGGTGAAGAAGGGGACACGATCACGGATATCGTTCGCCCACCACCGGGCGCTCTACCCGGAGGTATAGTGTTCTGCTCGCGATGAAAAGAAACGATGTAACGATGTTTAACGATGTTTGTCCGCCAGTGCAACAAAAACGACCGAAGAAGTGCACGACGCCACCTCGTGAAGCTCTTGAAGACCGCAAGGTTCACCATGACGAGCAAGTTCCAGTCACCCTCGGCAAGTTTCCCGTCATGGAGGCTCTGTGATAGAGTGGGCCGACGCCATGGTGATCGCATCTTCGTTCTTTGAAGTTTCGCCCAAGTCGAGTCAAGCCGGAAGGATATCTAGTAAAGGAGTTGTTGGTAGTGAATGATTTGGCTGGAAAAGGAAATAAACATTAGGTAGGAGTAGGAACATTAGGGATAACCCCTGGAGGCGGGGATAGCCCATCTCCTTTTGGAGGTGTGTGGTGGGGAATTGCCCCCCCCTCGAGAACACGACGGTGATCGGACGCCGGTCGTACATCGATGACATCCTGTTCAGCGGTCGGACGTGGGACGATAT